>PVLD010003563.1:0-140376 GCA_004027595.1 Dinomys branickii | reverse complement strand
TCCTCTTCCTCTTCCTCTTCCTCTTCCTCTTCCTCTTCCTCTTCCTTCCTTCCTTCCTTCCTTCCTTCCTTCCTTCTTTCACATGAGGCACTGGAGACTAAACTCAGGGCCTTCACACTCTGCTACATCTCAGCCCCTTTTTAAAAATTTTGAGATAACATCTCTTAAAGTCACTCCAGGCTAGGCTTGAACTTGGAATCCTCCTGCCTCAGCCTCACAGAAGGCTGAGTTTACAGATTTGCATCACCACACCCAGCTTCTTCACATCTTTTTACAGTAAAAGATCTAGTCATGTTCTCCCAGATCTTAGGTCTTCCAGTCCTCTGGGAAACAGCCTACAAGCACTCTGCATTCTTCCTGTTGTTCTCCAAGTTTCCCAAGAAGGTGAACAGCATGGAAAGCCTAGGCTTGGGGGAGGTTTTGTGGGGCAGTGGTTGAACCTAGGACCTCAAGCATGCTAAGCACACATTTGAGCGCAGAGCTCCATCCCAGCCCCCAAACTAGGTTTGAAATAAGAATTGACTTATCCACCATATAGTATTTTACACTGAGTAAATCACTTTTAAAAAGTTGTTGATGAAATACAGAATAATTACAGTATAGCCCTCAATCTAGCAGAAGTGAACGCAAAACCATTTGCCCAGATTCTTAAACAACTTCAGACAAAACTATGTAATGAAAAAAGATTGGAAATCCCCACATAGGAGGTCCTGAACATGTAGAAAGATTTTAATACCGTCTGCCCGCCTAGCGTTAACTCGTGAGAATGGCTACCTACGAGTGAGGCTGAAACTGCCCTTGGCTGCTCTTTTTCTCCTTCACTAATCACATTCCATAAGAAAGTGAATGGTTTGGTCTTCTCTTGCCTTGGGTAGAATATTAGATCCAAATTTCTAAGGCTTTTTGTGGGTATCATGGCTTTATGAGGGTTACAAAAGGGCAAAGCACATTCCAAACCAATTTCTGACAGTTCCAGAAAAACTCTGAAACCATTTTCCTCCTCCTGCTTTCTACAGTCTGAAATAAATACAGGGAAGTCTTGTGTGCACTCACTCTGAGTCCCACAGCAGTGCCTTGTCAGCTTCCTCTGTAGGATGAATCGCAGTGTGTTGGTTCCAGGGCGTGTAAACAGTCCCAGATTCTAATTTTGAGCTGGGTGGCAGTGTTTCCTCTATCGGGATGAACTTTACACTTTGGAAATGTCACTGAGGCATGCAGGCAGAGCAGGGCCATTCCAGCCATGCGTGGGAGCCAGAGTATCCTCCCTGGGCAATTTGTTAAAGCAGTAAAGGAAACAGAGATGAGGGTCACAAAGCAGAAATCGGGAAGAGCCTGTCACATAAAGCGGCCATGACCTCAGTCCCGGTCACGTTCCTGCTGGTACCCGGGTTCCATTCATTTCCTGGTGAGTAATATTCCAATTCGCATCTGCACACTTCCTCCAGCCATTCACCCATCACTGGACACCTCAGCCCAGTCCCTTTCTTAGCTGGTGTGAACAGTGAACACAAGAGTGCAGATGCGTCTCCCACTCTCTGAGTTCATCTTCTTGGGTATAGACCCAGGGAAGGGATTGCTGGATCAGACTGGATTTTGAAGAATCTCCATACCACAGTATTTTCTTAATAGCTGGGGAGAACGTTAGGGTCAATGAAATAAGCCAGGTGCAGAGATAGACCCTGCACACTCTCCTCCACATGTCAGTGTTGAGAAGGTTGATCTCATAGAGGGGAGCGCAGAGCAGTGGTCATACTGGTTGAGAAGAGCAGCAAGAGGAGGGAAGAGTGAGATGGAGACTGGAAAACTGGCCCCAAAATACAGTGACTTAGGAGGAGTAAGTTCTAGTGCTATAGCAATGTGATTGTGGCTTACAGCATTTTATTACATATTGTATAAACAACTAAAGAGTAAAATTCAAAGGCTGTCAACGCACAGAAATGATAAATGTTGAAGATGGAAATGCTAATTATTCAGGTTTCATCATTACACATTGTGTACATATACCAAATGAGCACTCTGGACCCTGTGATATATATAATTATATAAAAAAATTAAAAATAAAAAGTAAAGGAAGTAGGTAAATATCAGACACAGGGAGGTATTTCCTGGATTAATTTATGAAAGCCAAAGAACTGCGAAAGATGCTTATTGTTTACTAACCTGTGTAATTCTCTTTTAATAAGTATGTAGAGTGACAAGTACAGGCATCTTTTAGGGTAAACTGTGCTGTTAATGTGGGATATGTAACTTGACTCTTACAAAGCATGATAACATAGGTACATCTAGGCACGTGACCAAAACATATTCATTGGGGTTTTGCCCATGTGGAGCTGAACACAGTCCTGAGTTTTTATGGCAACCAGTAAGAAACAGTTGTAAAGCAGTTTAATTTGCAGCCATGGTGGGAAGAAATCAAAGACTGCTTTTGGCCAGATGAAGGGTGACTATCACTGTCTGCATATGGATCCAACCAAGCAGAGAGATTAATTTCCAGGGAGAACTGTATTTGAAATGTAGCAGATAGATCTGCCTGACTGATGTGGAAAGCAAGAAGGGGTGTGTGATCATTTTAATCATTGTAATTTACTAATAGGAACATCTCGTATTTCGTTCAGAGTCTAAGCAAGCCCTTCAGATAGATGCCCTTTAATTGACACAGACTATCCCATCAGAAAGCATTCTAGGAGAGCACCAGGGCCACGTAAGAATTGGGAACAAGAGGAAGACTTGGAAACTTTGGGAAAATGCAGTTGAAGTACTTTATGGCCTGTGCTTGTAATGAAGTCTTGTAAGTCAGTAAATTATATTCGTTTTGTGGGGGAAACTTCCATACACTGTGCCAACACACGTACCTCGTAGCATATTCACTTCACCAGGCCCAGCTTATCGTAGCCTTTGGAATTACTAGTGACTTGTGTGCTCCCTGAAGGCTCCTAGCATATGCATACACACATGCATTTATAGATTTCAGAAAGCACACCTTTTGGTTTAATTTATACAATTTGATTTAATTTACACACTTCAAATAGCACATACATGTACACACACACACACACACACACATACACATACAGTGGTTCAAACAGGGCCCCTGTGTGCGTTTGCACAGGCTGCATTGACATAATAAACACACAGTGCCCACTTGTGTCATAAAACTGACACAGATCTGTATCTGTTTGAGGCACTTTTCCAGCAGCTGACTTCTAATAGGGCCTATAGGAAGAAGCTCTTTCTATTTTTGGCCAAGGAGGTGGTGTGGTTTAGACCTGGAGTGTTCCCCAAAGACACATGTGCTCAAGATAGGACTTGTATAAGGTGATTGCCTCACTGGGGTGCTACACTGATCAGAGCTGAACATGGTGTTAGAGGTGGGGTCTGGTCAGCAGATGCGGGTCCCTGGGCCATGACCTGGTAGGGTCTGTCTCTCTCTCTCTAGCTGTCCCTCCCCCCTGCCTCCCGTTGACTGTGACATGAGCAGCTTTCCTCTGCCAGACATTCCACAATGGCCTTCCTGCCTTGAGCCAGCCCCCTAGGAACTCAGCGCTCTGCAGACCAAGTCAGCCCCTCCTGCTTTAAGCTGTAGGAGTATAGGGTGTGTTAGCTGCCTGGGTGCACTACCTCTTCTGAGATGGAAACATCCAGAATGAAGAATGAGATTCCCTTTGGATGTCCTGTAAGCATTAGAGCCAGGCTGAGACCCAGCCTTTGGGACCCCAAGCACAGTTGCTGGAAGGCAGATATTCCTGGCTACAAGGCCGAGGTCTGTTAAGAGGACAGGGCTTTTCATGGGTTTCAGGTAAGAAGGCTCATTTCCCATTTCTAGCTGCATCTCAGGTCAAATCAGTCTTCAAAGACAGTGACACGGTGCAGCTTCTTTACACTGGCCTGGTGGATGCCGCCCTTCCTCTCACCCAACGCTCAGAGGGATATGTGTTTCTAGGATACCCAACAGTGTTTCTGGAAGACGCCTGCTTTCCCTGTGGTAAACTCTTCTGGAAGTTGTTATATAATCACCGATATGACCAAAATAATATATGTAACCTACTTAAATTGTGCAGCCTAAGAATAGCAGACTCTCCAATTTAAAAGTAGAATATCCATATTTTCATAGATCTGCATGGGTTTTTTTCCCTTTTTATCTCCGTTCTTCCAGGAGAGAGGTAATCAATACCCTGACTTGTTATGCAAACTTTCTTTGGCTCTTCTGTATTATTCAGGTAGTTTCATGATATATGTATGTATTAAACAATTCCCTTCTGCATGTATTTCAGCATTGTAAAATTACATCTTAGTAGTTGATTGTAACTTGTATTTTTTATTCATTGCTGTGTGGTTTAAGGTTTAATATTGCTTGCACCATAGCAATGGTTTATTCATTTTCACTATAGTATAACTTTCCATTGTCTGAATATTTATGTGTTTTCTGCCCACTAGATAGTTGGGTTGTTTCCAGGCCTTTCTCTCGTATTTTTTTTGACAGCAGTGCTGCTGCTGAAGACCTTTCTGCACATGTCTTTTGGTGCCCACTGGTGCAAATTTCTCTGGAAATGTTTTTCAAGCTTTTTCTATGCAGCATAAAATACACCATTGTGACCCAGTTATCATACAATACAATCCTCGCCTTTTGACCTAAAATGCAGTCAAATGTTCCCTTTTCTGTTCTCTTCCTTTACAAGAGCTACTGGAAGCATGTAACCTAGGGGCCCTGGCTTCAAGGTGGGGCTTGGGTGTTTGCATTCCTGGTACCCTCCTGGCAGGGTGAGACTCCCCTTTCCTCAGTTTCTCCAGGCGCAGTGCTGGGAACTGACTGGTGGAGCAGTGAATCTGCAACTCAGGGAACGACGCCCAGGAAGCTGTGTGTCTGAGCAGTGTGCCAGGCTGTGGTCTCATCAGAGAAGGGGAGCACACTTCTGGGGTGCAGAGCCAAGCTAGAGCTGCCAGGTTCTAGAAGGTTCTGTCACCAGCTTCCCAAGACGGTGCTGCGGTGTCATCCACAGGGCGGGGACCAGCGCCTACCCACACTGATGGTCATCCACATCCTCCCACGGGCCTGCTACACCATAACTGTTAATGTGTCCCAGTTTCAAGAGTCTAAAATGATCTTAACCTGCATTTCCCATGTTAATAGTATGCTGGGGCATATTTTCATGTTCATCATCCTTTTCCTGTGTTTCTGTGAAATTCTTGTTCTTAACATTTACCAGTTTCTCTTCAAAAGAAGAGATAGTCTATAGATAGTCTGTAGATAGTCTATAGATAGTCTATAGATAGTCTGTACTTAGTCTATACACAGTCTCGGTGCCCCTCCTTGTGAAATCGCTGCCCTTTAAGATCCTCTCTCCACTCTGTGGCCCCCTTTTCATTTGCCTCTGAGATGCCCATTTGGATATTTTGTCCTTACTCTCTTCAGTGGGTTTTCTGTTCCTTACAAGAATAGAGTGGCTTCGTTTTTCTTCCTTTATGGAACACTTCGAGAAACACTTTCTGCTTTCAGTGTGCTTTCTATCCACCAGTAAGTGTTTCAGAGATAGCTGGGGCTTTTCACTTGTCAGTTAAGAAATATTTCTTTGCCCTGAGGTCACAAAAAGAATGCTGCATTTTTATGTGATTTTTTTAAAAATTTGTGTTTTTTACATTTAAAATTTCGGTGTACTGGGGATTGATCTTTGTGTATGGTCTGTGGTGGGGATGTGCTTCCACTTTCGTCTCATATGGACAGCTTTTCCAGCACCTTTTGTCTTTTTCCTTGAATCAGAAATGCTACTGTTGTCATACATCATTATTTCTGTTCTACTTGATAAATATTATTTCAGCAATACCATTGTTTTAGTAATTAATAACTTTCTCTCTGATAGAGCAAATTTTTCCTACCCCGTTCTCCATCAGGAGTGTTAGGACTATTTTGAAACTTTTGATTCTCTTTCTTTCCTGTTTATTTATATTGTTTTGTTTACCTGTTTGTTTGTAGTGCTGTGAATAAAACCCAGGGCCTTGTGCATGCTGGGCAAGTGTCCTACCCCAAGCAGCATCTCCAGCCCTATTTATTTTTTAATCAATTCATCAAGTTCCTCAGATTTCCATTTTTTAATTGAAATTGCACTGATTTGAGAAATAACTTGGAGAAAATTGATACCTCTACAAATGTGTCTTCCCATTAAAAAGATGTTTAACTCTTCAATTATTTTGACCTTCATTGCTGCCTTTCAATCAAGTTCCACACATTTATCTGTTCTATTGTTGGGCTCTTATAAGATTTATGCTTAGTACTTTATATATTATGGTCTTATTGTAAATGAAACAGATAAGTTTGCATTTCCGTGTGTGTATATATGTGTGTCTATCATATATGTATGTGTGTGTGTGTATATATATACATATATATATATATTCAACAATAATTTCGTATTCAACCACCTTGATAAGTATTTGCTACATTTCATGACCTGTACATCTGTGCATCAAAATGTTCACATCATGTTTGTATACAACTTTGTTTCTTCTCTCTCTCTTCACTTTTTATTCCTTGTTGAGCAGAACCTTCAGGCAAATTACATAAATGATGAGAAGGAGCGTAGTATCCTGTGTGTTCGCTTGTTAACATAAGAATATTTGCTAATGAGGGTTGCAAAATTTCATTTTTTCTTAATTTGCTAACAGTTTTATTATTATTAATGGTCATTTTTAATAAACATTCTTCCTGAATCAATTGAAATGATTATATGTTTTTCTTCTTTAACATGTTAATTTGATGGATTGCATTCACAGATTTTTTTTAAATGTTACACCAAAGTAACAGTATGTCCTATGTACCAGGCTGGATTTGAATATTTTGCTTTGAATTTTTGTTTCTATGCTCATCGATGAAATATGTGACTCACATGCACATCCTTGCTTGGCTCTGATATTGAGACTACTAGTGCGATCTTCTTACTGTCTCAGGCACTCTTACGGGGTGCACGGCAGTGTGCAGTTGTTAGATATTGTGAGTGAACTGATCCTTTCATCATGATGTAACCATTTTCTTTGTCCCTTAGTATGATTACCAGTGTTTCTTTGGGTTAATATTTACCAGTCATCTTTTTACCTTTGTTCACTTTGAACTTTCTGCGTAGGTGTGTGCTAAATTTATTCCTGTTAACAGAACATAGTAAGATATAAAGTTTGCATCTGGGTTTTTTCATTGGCAAGAGTCCATTTCCAGGTATACACAGCCATTACTGGTACACTGGAATTGTTTCTACCACTTTCCTGTCTCCTTGCTAGTTTGTCTTCCTTCCCTGTGCCACCCCCGTTCTTGCCCTTTTTCCGCCCATAACTAACTCAGGACACACGTCCGCGTGCCGAGCCTTCCTCCCGCTCTGGCTCTTGCTGTCTCCAGTTTAATTCTGCTTTGCTATTGTAAAATCTTCTCAAGTTAGACATTGCCATTGTCCTACAGTCATAAATGGAGATGTTTCTTTGGCCCCATTTCTCCTGACATCTCAGACCCTTCTATGAATAACATCTTTCCCCTTGGCGCAGTTGAGCCTTTGGGAGGCACCCAGGGCCACGTCCTGGAGTCTTTATCCCCTGCTGCTGAGCCGGGTGTGCCCTCTCGGCACTTGGAACTTGCTGTCCCACCTATGCTGTGCCCTGGTCTTGGTGAGTCCTTCCCGCTCAGCGATGGGCTCATTCTAAGTAAGGTCTTCTCTTTGGTGTTGGTTTCTGTAGATTTACTATAGCATGTCTAAATACAGACTAATTTTACTTTTTCCTTTCTTTAAACTGATGTTATACTCTTTATGTGTTGATTGATGTGCTTTTAAATTTCTGGACATTATGTTACGCCCCTCTGGTCTCTCTTCTGATTCCAGGGTGTGAGTTACACATGATAAGCCCTTGCATTTTGTCCCCCATGTTCATTCCTCTGTGTGTGTGTGTGTGTGTGTGTGTGTGTGTGTGTGTGTGTTCCTATTTCTGTGCAGCTTTTTTATATAATTTTCTGCAATCTATCTTCCTATTTATTAAGTTTTCTTAATCTGAGTTTCTTTTTTCTCAACAATTTGTGCATTTCTTAAAATTACACATTATTTTTAAAATTCATACATTTGTTTTCATTGTGACCTACTGCATGCTCATTTTTGTGGTTATATTTTTTCAATCTGAAAGTCTTATTCAAATTTTATCTTCTGTATCTCATAATTTAGGTGTGCTGTCTTCTACTCATGGTAATTTGTTTGGGGATGGTTGGGGGGATGATCACAATGATCTTCCATTTATTTTCCATTTATTTTAGTTTTATCTTTGGAAGCAGAGAGCCTAGTTTAAGATCATTCTATTGCTAGAAGATTTGTGTGCCTGCTGGGATACAGGCATAGTACCAACCCAGGACATTCTAGCCAATGGTAATTGCATGAAATTAGCCCAGAGCCATCAGGTTTAGTTCCCCTTGCCTTTCCCCTGACCCCAAGGGTTACTTGTCTCTGAATATAGAGCTGAAATACACAATGATAGTTTCAATCTACACTTAATTTGTTGAGGGATACAGTGTCACCAGAGATACACTATGTATATATTAATAGGAAATTATTTCATGTTAGATCCAGCTTTTTTTAAGTGGGAGAGTCCTTCACAGTAAAAGATACGGTATTTCATATCTGTCAAAAACCTTCACATTCATCTTAAGAATGTATCATCCATCAATGTATTAATGTAATTCTCTATTTTATGAGTTTTAACATTTTATTTTGCTTTTGTACAGACATAATGATATAATGAATAGTTATCAGGGGAGAGATTTTTAACATAGACATATATCAGATAAGAAAGGCTACAGCCAAAAAAGTAATAGTTCTGTACATTTTAACTTCCTATTTCAGGGCTATTTCTAATGAATAGAGTAATTCATAAAAAGGCTTCATTTTAGACTTCAGTTTTGCTTAAGTTGAACTAGTGCTAGTTATTCAAGACCCGTCATGTGGTATGAGCACATAGTCTTGAAGTACATTATCTTTGGAGAAAATTGGACATTTGAACATTGTTTTCCTTTTGGAGAACAGTTGGACTTTATCTGGTACACTTGGAGATGTATAGACACCCAGAGGGCCCACAGCCTTGGGGACTTCCACACATGGATGCCAAGCACAGCCCTGTTGATCACAGTGACAGAGTGGACTGAGACACCTCAGCACATAGGGAACCAATGAGTAACTGTTGTTCACTCACTGAATGGAATCTTCCACCCCAGTCATAGGGACAACACTTTCAACTGGCTTTGCTGAATGAAACCTTAAGCCCTGAAGAACAGTGACATTGGTGTATATTTTTAAGAATCCAAATATATTCAGTCAAATTACAAACTTCATCTGGGATATATAGTAACCTTATAGCAGCAAGCAGGAAGGTGGATGGAATTTATGTCTGTAATATTTCTTTAATAAGAAAGTGGTCTGGAGCATGATACATGTTAACATTTTATGTTCATGGGTACAGGAGTAATGGCTTTGCCTTGTACTTTAGAATGTATTTCAAAGTGATTCTTATTTACGCTTTCAAAAACCTTAATCACCAACCCCAAAGAATACTTTGTATTTAAAAGAAAAAATATCCTTCTACCATTGTAGTACCCCTAGCCTTATGCCGTTATTCAGCTCTGACAATAAAATATGCCAGACGCTGTTGTCACTGAGATCCTCATGAGGACCATTTTTTTATTTGGAAAGTGTCAGTAATACATTTCTACCCCTTTTGCTTCCAACATTCACCCACCAAACTCTTTACTTAGAAATATAAACTTTAAATTCTTTAAAATTTTTTTTAACTCTGAAGGACTTGAAGGTATCCTGGAAGCAGCCATTGGGGTGAACGACCTACAGTGTGCGGGATGGTCTTCTGCTTTTTTTTTTTTAATGTACAAACCAAGCAGAGAAGTACAAAATTACCCCCGAACAGAGCGCCTGCAGGTTGGGCCATAGGCCAAGCCTCTGTTCAAAGAGACTATCCAGCCGTTGGTCCGCAGCCTGTGCAGGTCTGGGGCTGGGCCGAGTGTGGGTCTTCTGCAGTTTGTCATGACAGGTGATCCTTCACACCTGCATTAGAGTATGAATAGTATTTCCAGCCTTCTAATGTGATTGAAATTGAAGTGATCCATAGAATTGACACCTGGGTAGCCCCATCCCCCAGCAGTGTGGCTGGTGGGTTACTTACCTTTGTAGATTCGACCCCAGTTCACATCAGCCCTTGGAAAACAGGAGAGCCATCGTGAGCCTGTCCATCCCAAGCCGGGAAGTAAAGTAGGATGTTCGGTTTTGTGTAGGCTTCGGCATGGCTTCACTTTCATCACTTTATTTCAGAAGTCTGTCTTGTTAAGAAAAACATTATTTTCAAGGGGCTTATTTTGTCTTTTTTCCTTTTGAAGACAGGGTCTTGCTATGCAGTTCAGGCTGGCCTTGAGCTCACTTTGTAGCCCAGGCTGGTCTCAAACCCAAAACGATCCTCCTGCCTCAGCCCCTGAGGTGCTGGGGTTACAGGCATGTGCCACTATGCCCTGCTCAAAGGTATTTCTTGATTCCAATTATGATTAAACCATGAAAAGGTATTGATGTGATGTCTATGAAAAGTACTCTTGAAGAGGTTATTCAAATGATATGATTTTTAGTTTTCATCCATTCTGTTACTTCTCATGTATAGTCTCAATTAAAGCTAGTCTCTTTCAGAATTTTCAGCTTATCTGACAAAATTGCTTTATACAGTTTTGAAAGCCCTAATTCCAAAATTGTAGCCATGTCACTTGCAAGCCACACAGTGTACCTGCGGTCATTATGCTTAGGAAGACTGAATCATTGGAGAGGACAGTGTCACATTAGCTAATTGGGTCTTGGTTCCAATTTAACTGAATAGCACAGTAAATGCAGCAATTGCTTTATTATTTTGTCGCCCTCTTTTGTGAGCTCAGCTTCAAGAGCTGGCAGTGCTGACGGGCCCTTCTGGCATTGGGGGGTGATTCCCCTATTGGAGCAGACCACAGTATGGCTCAGGAAGAGGCAGAATGGAAAAACCTGTTAGCAGGAGTATTGCCTGTAATCTGTGTTTTTGATTATCAATGACAGGATCCTAGAATTACACCCAAATATCTCTCCCAGGTTCTGAAATTGAGTTCCTGAAAAAGCACTGTGGAAGTAATAGGAGGTAAAGTGCAGAGTTCCAGAGAAATGAGCTGTGAATTGAACCCGCAATGGAAATTGATCCTATCAGTCAGCTTCTGCCCTTATTCGGAGAAAAACAGGGCTGAAAGTGGAAGGAGCCAGGCCTGCTGATGAAATAGGACAGGAAAGTGCTGGAGGCAAGAGCTGTGCTCAAGGTCCCCTAGGTCAGGAGCCAGGGCTTGGACTGCTCGCCCGCGAACGCTCCTCAGACCAGCAGAGAGGGAGCACAGGAGAAAGGCTGTGGGAGGCAGGAGAACCCCAGCGCCCCACCCGCATGGCCCTCCAGGGAGCTGTTCCAGCTCTCATCAGGAGGCCCCACTACACCACTACACCGGAATGGCACTCGAGGGGAGGGTGGTGTGTCAGTGTGGCAGCGTGTGAAGAGCAATGGCTGTAGAAGGCACTCCTGCCCTCAGCAGAGCCTTTGGGATTGTGGGAAAGAGACCAAATACCTTATGATTGGTGGTCCTGTGAAGGTGATTGATTCCCCTGCTATCTAACTCTGAGAGATTTAGGTATTGTGCATGCAGAGTGGTAGTAACGGAATGCAAGAATTGGGTTTTCTCTTCCTTGGTAGTGTTTGTGTTCTCTTAGAAACATAGTGAGTTACCACTGGCCTACAGAAACCACACATTCCCAGTTATGAAGCTGCTGTGATTTCCTGCAGTGCCATTCATTTCTGCAGGGATGGGGTGCCTTTCTGTCTTCAGTGATCATCAAGTGTAACCCCTAAGGTGGATGTCCCCGTGGAGTTGCTCATACCTGGGTAGCAGCACATCCATGGCTGTGGGTCCACAGAAACATGGAAATTTTATTATAAAATGCAATCATTATAAATCCACAGCTGGTTCACAACCAAATTCTTCAGGATGGCAGAAGGAAAAAAAAGTGAAGCATGCTCGGGATTCATTTAGAGACTTGTCAGAGCGCCTTAGTCCCTGGGCTGAGCCCACTAACAGTACCATCGGAGGGGCCCCCATCGCACATGCATGGTAGCAGGCAAGATTCTGTTACGATCTGGGATGAAACCGGGTTCTGTTGTTGTTACTCTCTGCTTTGTTTTGGGACTGAGCCCAGAGCCTCAAGCTGCTGCCCTCTGAGCTGTCCCCACAGCTGATGCCGGGTTTTTCAGTAGCCACTGCCCAAGCCTTCTTAGCTTTGCCTTTGGACCTGGTGGGAGACAATGACAGTATTCATCTGCAGTGGCCTGGGTCACCTGTGCTGTGTATTGAGGCCAACCTTCTGTCAAGCTTTTGACGAGTGCAGAAGCATTTGGAACCTGCATCTGAGAGGCCTCGCCCCGACCCTGGTCATGTGACTCATGGCTGTGCCTCGATACTGACCCCCACATCCACAGCAAGTCCAAGCAGACACAGCGGAAAAGGGCCACAAGTGGTAGAAGAGAAATGAAGACACCCTGCAACGTAGGATGGTGTTACGTCCCCATGAACATATTGTAAGTTGGAAATACTGGACGTCTAGGCGGCATTAAGCCTGCACCACCTACCAGACGTCACCATTTAGTGACTCAACACTGGAGTTTTGGTTCATTTCCCCCTGTGATCCCAAGATTGGCCGCGAGCCACTGCGCAGCATCCTGAGAAAGATTGCCTTGCATACCATGGGCCTAGCAAAAGAAATTCAGAATAGTTTCTGCTGAGCCAAACATGGTGGCACATAGCTGTTACCCCAGCACTGGGAGGCCAAGCCGAGAGGGTTACAAATTTAAGCCTAGCCTGGGCAACTTAGCTGCTTACTGAGACCCTGTCTCAAAACTGAAAACAACATTTTTTTAAAGATCTGGCTATGTAGCTCAGTCCAAAAACCCTAGGTTCAATCCCCAGTGCCACCCACAGAATATAGCTTCTACTGAACATATGGCTTTGACATGATCGCTAAGTTAAATCAGTTGAGCTGCCACCAGCATCAATAATAACCTCACTGGATGGCTCCAGCCGATGTCTGGCAGATGAGCCCTGCCTTGCATCTGTGCATTTATTTAAGCCAGGTCCCTCTGTACCTCTGAGATTCTTCAGGAAGACAGTTTTGTTTTGGTGACCATGGGACCAGAGAATGGAAGCCTAGCTTCATGGCTGTCACTGGCCTGGTGATGACCCTTCAGGACATGGTGATGTTGGAGACTTGGTCATAGTATGGCTCTTTGTGCTAGGCCATTTCTCTTGGCTGCCATATGGAAAGCCGGAGACATAATTTTACCATTATGGAGTGAGTGAATTCTAAAACACTAGCAGAGAGGTACTGAACATCTATTTCAAGAAACTCAAAGAGGAGACTGGTAGAACCCCCATTTTCTAGTCCTGGGCTTAATTTACCTATGTGCTTTCTTGGCTGAGGGACACTGAAATGACACAGACTAATTTATACAGTGGAAAGTAGTTTTCCATTGAAATTAAGTTAGAACTTCGCCACTTGTTTAAGCTGATATCTGAAGCATTTGGTCATTTTATTCATAAGTAAAATTGATGAAAACCTTGGGAAAGTGGTTTAGAACTGTCCTCTCAGGGAGCAGTGATTAATATAAAAAAGGATGAAGAGACTTATGTTAATCTGTTTACATATAAGGAATCTGGAGTTTATTAAAAGTTGTTATAAACCTTCAACTAATGAAGTATTAAATAAAATCAGACATTCCCTTTAAATTGCAAGACGTCACTAGTGTGGAAAAAACCCTCAGTGTTATTTATAAATAACTTATTTATAATATTTCCCTAACAGTGGTAATTTAAATACAAAAAATTAATTTAGTAATGAAGAACATTCTGTGAGAGGACACTCCAGATTCCTTGGAGAATTTTTCCTCTTGCTTGTCCTTGGTCCCCAGAGTTACGATAGGGGACTAGCGTGAAGCATCAATATTAACTTCGCTGGATGGCTTGAGCAGATGTCTGGCAGAAGAGCCCTGCCTTGCATCTATGAATTAAAGTTTATTTCACTAAACATTCTCATGGATTGGAGGTCTCAGGTGGACAGGGGCAGTTCTGAGTTCTCTCTCGATCCTGAATTGTAGAGAAAATAAACACCAGGGATTTAGGCACAAGGAGAAATAAGGAACAGCTTCAGTAACAATTGGGAGAGAGTTCCAGAATCCTGAAGTGTAGTCAAGGTTTCAGGGACAGCAGACAGGACTGGCCCAGAGCTCAGCATCTTTGAAATTAGGAGAAAGAGCAGGAAGAGGAGGATTTCTTCCCAAAATTTTTGTTTCAAACTAAATACACTGGATCTTTACATCTTAAGTTCTTTGGTCGTGTGTAGGTATCTTTGATATCCTGTTTGCTTTTTTGTGTGATTTCCTGAGTTTGGCACAGATTGTGTTGTAGATATGAAGAACAATTAAGCTTGGTTCTCTCGTCTCATTTGAGCGCCACAGCCCAAGTTCTTGAGCTTCGTTGGACCACAATGTTTGCAGCTAGCTGTTGGGGAAAAGTATTCAATCCACAAAATTATTTGGAGGGACTGAGAGTATATAGTTCACCCACAGGAAGTTCACTCTCAGTGGGAGCTGTTATCTCCTGATTTCCCATGTGTGTTTCTGACTGCTTACGTTCATCTATGATGACCGTACTTCAGTAGACAAAAACCAAGATGAACGAAAAGGCACTATGGGTATACCAACGCAGAACATTCCCGAATTCCAGAAAGCTGAACTTAGTGGAGCAGTGCATGTACGTAGCACATGCTCAGCAAACACTGTGTGTCTAGTCTTATTTTATTATCATTTAATAAAGAAGCATAAGCTTTATGTATATTTTGATTTAGACTGCTTAAAATGCTTATGTTCCTTGAGTGTCATGTAAAGTTCTGGGCTTAAAACTCTGTTCTTGAAGCTTAAAGTTGCTAAGACATTGTCAGGAACAGACAAAAATTACCTTATCATTGATCATATGGATTTCTGTGGTGGATTAACTAATGGTCAATTGTGACATCCAGTTGAACTGTGATCCAGCTGAACTGAATCAGCATGGTGCTAGATGTGGGAGGCCCCCCTGAGAATTGTTGCCAACAGCATGAAAGGAGAATTGGAAGGAAAGACAGTATGCTGCTGATTCTCCTGACAGGAATCAACTGTTAACTGCTGGAGGAGCCTGAGCCCTTGCTGACACTGAGGATGGCTGTGGTTGTTTTCAGGGGAGCTGTGCTCCTTACCTTGAGCATCGCTTCCTGGTTCCAGTACAGATCCCTCAGCCTGCTGGCACAGATCCTTCATCCCGCTGGCACAGACTTCCTAGCTTCTACCACTGACCTTTGGGCCTTCCCAGTGCAGATCCTTGATGTAGACCTGCACGATACATGTGCATGAGGCCTTCAGCTGGTTTTGTGGAAGACATTGCCACGGGCTCTAGGTCTTCAACTGGATTTGTGCAGGACATTGACCTGGAATCCAGCCCTGCAACTGGATTCTTTGGGTCTCTAGTGTGTGGACAGATCTCTCACACTCTTATGCATTTGACTCTTTGGGTTAATATTATAAAATAATCCTGTAAGTTATGTGTCCTGTATTAAATTTCTTCCCTTGAAAACCCTGACTATGACAACTTCTGTGCAAATCAGAACTGAAAAAGACCAGGAATCTGTCCAGAAGATGGGGCTTGCTCATCACTAAATTACTTCATGCCGAATTCTCAAGTTTTTATTTTTATGTTTTCAAATTATATAATTATAAATTAATTTTTAAAGATATAGCATATGTGTCAGTTAGTGTTATGACTTCTTATATCAGAGGACCAAAGGAAAAAAAATGTAATAAGGTGCCGTGAAATTTCCCCATTAAGAAATTTGGAAGTAGCTCAGGGCTGGTAAGGCAGGCAGCTCAGTGATTACGGGAACCTGCATCCCTCTTCACCATCGCTTTACAGTCCTAACACTGAAGGACTCCATGGCCCATTCCGGCCGCACAAACTCCGTATCAGTCAGTGCTTACTCGAGACAGTCTGAGTGCAAGGTGCACAAGTATACAAGCATGTCCACGGGCACCCAGAGTCAGGTGTGGAGGAGTGCAAAGGGCTGTGTGCACTGGAGAGCTGAAGGATCCAGTTGAGTGCCCAGAGTTCAGTGCAGTGTCCCATGCAAGTCCAAATCAAGAAGCCAAAGCGTCTGTGCTGGCGGCTGAAGAGCCTGCTCTGGAAGCCAGGAGACGACATCCAAGGT
Source organism: Dinomys branickii (assembly GCA_004027595.1). Classification (NCBI taxonomy): domain Eukaryota; kingdom Metazoa; phylum Chordata; class Mammalia; order Rodentia; family Dinomyidae; genus Dinomys; species Dinomys branickii. The sequence continues at coordinate 124,027 of PVLD010003563.1, read as the reverse complement.
GAAGGCAAGGGCTGGAGCTCCTCTGAAGAAACAGAAGCCGGCCTCCCTGCTTCCTTTCACTTTATTAAGGCAGCAAGCCTCTGTAGGGTGGTCGTCCACACCCAGAGCTATGCTGAGCTAGTTTAGCTGGGCATCTCTTACACAGGCTGACACAATCAGCCAATCAGCGCGAGCTCCGGCCGTCACATGCTCGATCCGGCTGTTAGGAAAGAAGCAGCAGTAAAGATAGCCGCCCCTCCCTTTTGAGAACACCTCCCAGAAACTGCCCACTCTTCACCTCCGGCGCCTCGCCTCCAAAATTAGACACACAGCCACGCTCTGCTGCAGTTCAGTCCGCTCTGGGTGTCCTTAGGCCTTGCTGTTACTGAAGGAGAGGACAGCTGGTATCCGTGACAGGTAGAACGTTGTGCTCTTTCATACCTTTTCTTTTATTCTCTCCTTCTTCTTTGTCAAACAGATCCCATGCGTGGTCCAAGAAAGCTGGAAGTCGTCGAGGTCAAGTCCCGGCAAATCACCATCCGCTGGGAGCCCTTTGGCTACAATGTGACCCGTTGCCATAGCTACAACCTCACCGTGCACTACTGCTACCAGGTGGGCCGGCAGGAGCAGGTGCGGGAGGAGGTGAGCTGGGACAAGGACAGTGCGCACCCGCAGCACACCATCACCAACCTGGCTCCCTACACCAACGTCAGCGTCAAGCTCGTCCTCGTGAACCCTGAGGGCCGGAAGGAGAGCCTGGAGCTCGTGGTGCAGACAGACGAGGACGGTGAGTGTCCCGAGCCCTGGGCTTGTCGTTTCTGTGGGCCGGGAAGGGAAGGCGCCGCCTCGATGAATGTTCCGGGCGAGCGAGCGTCTGTACTCTGCGCTCCTAAGCACTGGTTACAAGAGAGGGGCAGGGATGCGGAACACACTCATCCTTTCTCAGCCTCCCAGCACTGTTCTCCCTGGACCACTCTACCATGCTCAGATATTGCCAAGCCAAGTCCTATTACTGTATCATGCTGGACTGAAAAATTGCTGTGGGTGTTAGGTGAGTTACGGAAAGTATTTTTAAAATGTATTTCAATGGCTGTATGAAGTGTTTTCCATAGCTCTAAATCTAAATTCAGCACGAAGTCGAGGCTGCCTTTGATTCCCAACACGGGGCTGAGAAACCGCAGCAGGAAGTTGGTGGGCATGGAACCAATCATGTTTCCTTGTAAGAACAATATTACAGTGGAGGGTTTTTGAAGGAATTTTTAAATTTTACTGTTGTTATTATTTAATTTTTATCAGTGTATGTTTGCAGTATATAATGGTCACATTCCTCTGGAGAGTCAGCATCCGTATATAACACATCTTAATTCTTTTCACATCCCCTTTGCCTGAACTACTTGGGAAGAAAAAGGTCCCCTTCTCTCCCCGTTTTCCCGCTTCCCTTTTGCAATGGGTCCGTCTCTCTATTTCCTACTGTCTGTCTTTTATTTTGCTTTTTCTTTATCTCTTGGGTTTCTCATATAAGTGAATCTGTGCAATACTTAAAAATTCCACTGGACACAGCTATTCCCTTTCTAGATATATCCCCAAGAGAGTTAAGGACACCATCCTGTAGTGATCCGTGGCTGGCCATGTGTGTAGCAGAACAGCTCATAATAGCTAAATCTTAGAAGTGGCCTGTATGTTCATCAACAGATGAATGGCTAAAGAAAAAGTGTTTATACACAACAGAGCACTACTGTGCCATAAAGAATGACAAACTTGCGTCGTTTATAGGAAAACAGATGTACCTAGAGACCATAATGTTAAGTGAGATAGACTGAGTATTCTCTTAATAGACAGAGATTTAGCAAACCAGTCATATATGTCACCAGTAACTCACATTACGAAAGCGGACACACAATTGTAATAAACCTCTAAAATAATTTGAAAATAGTACAGCTATGCCTTGACTCTCCCAGCATGTGTATAAACGTGCTTTCACACTGGTTAGACTGGGGACCTGGGGTGCAATGGCACATTCCTATAGCATGGGAAACATGGTGTTCCTGTGTCTTCTATTTGACCTCAAGTTCAAGTACATCTAGTACATCAGCAACAAAATAAATGACAAAGAATGTGGGAAAGTCACTAACGGGTAAAGTTACTCCTGGCAAAAATAGAGTTTAATTTTTTATCCCTTCATGCCACAGATTACATAACTGTGACTATTATTAATACAGTTGTGAATGAAATGTGTATGTCGCTACTTCCTGTTTCAGAGAAGGAACGAGCCCTGTACTTTTAAGTGTGTGGTCCCTCCCTGCCCTGACGCCTGTCGCTGCAGAGGAAAAGCTCAGCTCCTGCCCTTTCTCCTCCTTTGTGCCCCATACCCACTGTGTTGCTTCCCCTTGGGCAGCGGATTTACTGGGCTTGAGTTGGGGCCAGCTTGCGACAGTCCCTAGTTCAGAGCAGACAGAAGCCTTACTTCCAGGATCAGAGAAGGAAGGCTCCAGTGCTGTCAACAGGTCATCACTGACCCTTCCTCCTTGGATTTCTAAATTTATTCTGGTCCTAAATTTTGCTGTTTCTACCTGCCAAGGGTCAGGTTGTCCTTCTCCCTCAGCTTCCACTTCCTGTGTTCAGATCCTCATTCTTTGATGATGACATTTCTGGAACCCTTCTGAGCATGTGGTGGTGGTGCCAGCCTCCTCCCTTGGCAGTGCCCACTGCTCGAGCTGATCTTTGAGCTCTGGGTTCCTCCTTCTCCCCTCTCGGGAGGTGCTTTCCGTGACACTGACCGCCCAGGTGTGCTGCATGCTTGGCTCGTCCTGGAGAGGGAAGAGCTCTCCCTGCGTGCAGCTCGCTGGCAGAACTTCCAGAATCTCGGTCCCTCACACCCCTTCAGGGTCCTGCTTCCCTGGCCTCCTGTGCCCTGTCACCTGAGAAGTGCAAATTCCTGACACCAGCACTTCTCAGCCACACCAGGGTTGGAAGCAAGCCGCACAGGCCCCTCGTTGCTGCCGGCCGGGGACCTCTAATAGATGACTGTCCTTGGTGTTGTCGCTAATTCTGAGCAGCTCTGGGATGCTTTGTGTTCCCTACTTGGTTATATGTAATTCATTCTTGAAACAGTTTGTGGAAGGAAGCCTGCTTTTCTTCTAGCGCAGTCTGCATGGGACTGAGTAATAAACACTCAAAAGTACAGACTTTGTCCTTATTTGAAATCACAAAGTTTCATTGATAAACATTTCTGTCATGCTTCAGTGGTCACTACTACGTGTGGCAATGAGCAAGTGAGTGAGCAAACGTAGTCCTCTGGAGAGACGAGGAGAAAGGGCTCACAGAAGCCAAAACCCTCCCACTCCTCCCTGCTGCTGAGTTGCAACTTGTGGACCCGCAGGAGCTGGGTGTTCTTTGCAGCTGTCGGAAGGTCAGAGTTAGTGGCTCTGACATCGTTCCCGTTATCTTGCTAGTCCCCAAGGTTGGGCCATGCTTATTTCTCGATGCAGAGCTGTTGTTTCCATGCCGGGCTGTGGGAAGAGGGTTGGACTACATAGAGAGACCCTGTCTGTCTGTCTGTGTGTCTGTCTCTCACACGTACACACACACTGAAGTATACTCCCAGAACTGTCATTTTTAAAGCTTTCTGGCATTCAGTTTATTAAAAAATGAATTGTATCATTGTAAATTATATTTCCTATCCAGTAAAACAAAAAAAGAAAACCATAAAAACCAGACTTCAAAAAGACAGAAGAAAGAAAAATACAATAATTATCAAGCAATATAATGAGTTTGAAGAGATAAGAAGATAGGGTTATTTTTGTTTATTTATTATTATTCATTGTACAATGTTTTATTATAGTGTCATTTTATTGAAGTGTATTTTATCGGAAAGTAGGTAGAAATTTTTAAATATTTTTATTACTGTTGAGCATATCAGTAGACAACATAAGACTAAAGTTTATAAATTTAGAATTTGCAGATATATATTCCAAATTCTACATTCTAGTACATCTAAAGGCAATTATTAATCTTAAATTCCTGTGAGGTACTTTCTTCTCAAATTTAATCGATCTTTATGTGTTTTTTGAAATTTACTTTATCTGTTCTTTTCATTTGTATTTTTTTTCGGTACTAAGGATTGAACTAAGGGCCTCTAGACTGAGCTACCTTGCTAACTCTGTTGTCCTGCTTTGTAATCTTGAGACAAACTTGCCTAAGTAAGGTTCAAATTTGGGATCCTCCTGCCTCAGCCTCCTAGATTGCTTGGATTACAGTCATGCATACTATGTCCACCTTGATTTTATCTTTCTTGAGCTTACTAAAATTATAGGAGCCCAATTAAAGTTTCCCTATCAACTTTCCTACAGTGCCTTTAGTTACTAGGTCTCCTGCAATACCTTCAGCACCGTGATCTTTTAGGATGTCCTCGATCAATGTAACTTGAATACCTCTCATTTGATTTTACGGCTTCACACCTTCATATGTAATGAAACCAAAGGTTTATTCTTCTCAGTTTTACTTCTTTTTACCTGCCTCTCCATCAAAGAATATTTTGAAAGAAGAAATAGCACTGCACTGCAAACTAACAGAGCCACGTACATGCTTATCCTGATTCTGTGGGATGCTGGGCTACAGCAAACCCTTCCTGGGCAAAGGGGAGGCGGCCTCAGAAAGCTTTCCAGGTGTGGCAAGTGTGCTCAACTTCTGACCAAGATGAATGACAGTCCCGGAGACTGGAATTCGAATTGTCTAAATCCAGTGTCTCACCTTCTTAAGTAATGGATTGTTCTCAAACTTTAAAGAAAAAAATAACGTTTTTGATAAGAGCAGCATAGATAAACTAGCTTTAGATTTCAGATATTAAAGAGCAATCTGTGTATGTGGGGACTGGTAAAACTCTTACCCTCCCTGGAGGGAGCAGCTGCGTGGGGTGGGGTTATTAACCCGGATTCCCTTCGTACCTTGCAGTCCCAGGTGCCGTCCCCACCGAGTCCATCCAGGGAAGCACCTTTGAAGAGAAGATATTTCTTCAGTGGAGAGAGCCCACGCAGACCTACGGCGTCATCACGCTCTATGAGGTAGTATCCACATGGTTAGTGCTGTCTGTCCGTCTGGTCTGAGCTCTGTAGTAATTTAAAAACACATGATCATCTAATGCCTTTGAGAACTCTGATACTTTCTGTGTTGAGTACTCATTGGAACCCAGCATTTAAAACTGAGGTTTAGAATTGTGTATCATTTCAAGACACATATATATGGGAATGGATATTTCAGGAGTCTGTGCCATCATCTATCAAAACAGCATGACATTTTAAGAAGTTACCTTAATTGAAAACAAAAAGTATTTTGAAACATCCATGTATGAGGAGGCAAACACTAGGCCTATTCTTCCTTAGCTATGAAATATTTTTCTACTGAATGAGAGAAGAACACCAATTATCCAATTAGCAGAGTCAGTGGAAGGAGTCTCGGGAGCAGGCGCGGAGTGCCGGCTCGGGTTCCTGCACATTAACAAAGCATTCCTTAGACTTCATTGACACGGCTGTGACTGCTGAGGCATATCAAACGGTTGAGTGATAGATGGCATGAGAGAATTTGATGAATTGTTCAAGGAAAAAACTAACAGCAATAACAGGGTGACATTCATCATCACATCTGTGCCAGCCTCGTTTCACCGAGCCTATTGTCATAGAAACAAGCAGGTGCGGTTTTTTTTTAAACTAGCACTATTTGAATGCAAATTCAACAAAATTATATGTTGTAAGGTTTCTAAAGCCCATGGCGGATCCTCACTTGCTGGCGCGCACGGGCAACCTCTGCCTGAATACCTTTGAGATCAGCTGACAGAAGTCACCACACGAGCTGTCAGGCAGCCATCACTGGGAGCCCTTTCCAACTCTCCGGGCCTCACGTCTATGTTTCCTTGCACCTTTGAAAAGTTGGCATTGAAATGCAAAAATATATACACTTTAGTTGAAAGTAAAAGGCAGAAAGTTGATTTTCACACTGTGATTGTTGATGTTGATTGGCCGTTTTGTTGTAAAAATAATTGAGTCTGATGAAAATTCAGGGCTCAGATTTTACAGACTTAAGTTTTATAATCACATAAAACAAGTTCACATGATTTTCCTCAGTGATGAAGGCTTTCGTTCAAATTTTTTACCTTAGACCCCTTGTCTAAAAATAAAAAGTTAAAACGGCCGGAATGTAGCACAGTGAGAAGGCTCTGGGTTTAATTCTGAGTACCTTAAAGAAATGATTCAAGCAGTACGTCCAGCCGTCCTGCAAGCCACATGTTGCTATCTAGACAGACAGAAAATAATAGCAAGCTTCTGTCTGATCCCACCAGAGATATGCCAGCGTGTGATAAGTAACCTTACCATGAAAACAACAGGTACTAACAACTCAAGGGAAGAGCGCATTCGTCTTGCCAGCTCAGCAGCCATGATCTTCCTCTTGAACACTGATCTACATGCTGCTACCATGCGACTCTAAACGTATCATAAATCCAGGGCTTAAAAATCAGATATTTGTTAAGTAGAGCAGGTTGGCTCATTTTTCTGTTGAACCAAAGAGGAAGCATCAAATATGCGGATCAGACATAGGCAATTAAATATGTTTTCTGCGTACCCCACCCCCAATTTCTTGAAGCAGGAAGGAAGGGAATGCCTAGATCCTCCAGCCTGGCTCGGGGGACATCTCAGGAGGGTCTCTGAGAACTGAGAGGCCCCAGTGCTGTGCCTGAGGATCCATGTGGAACTAGCCTGGCTCTTCTTGCTGGAGGGCTGCTGTCTTCCAAGATAAACATCAAGCTACAGGAGTCAGACACCTGCCACCCGAGAAGCTGTATCATAGCAGCACATGGGAATCTAGAACAAAGCTAGAAGGTGAAAAGCTTGCATGGTGGAAACCTGTAGTAGTCAATGGCAGGGTATCTGTTCAGGGTGGTAACAGCTGTGGATGCGTTTTGAAAGAAAGAATTCAAACCAGATGGAATGTGGTCTGCATCCATGACCATGTGAGGTGTGGGTCATTCTTGAGATCTCGTTTTGCACCTGTGAAGGTGCCCCAGGGCACTGATGACAGAAAACTGCTGCCACCTGTCCCTGCTCTCTCAGCCCAGCCCCCAGCCCCTCTGTGTCCCTTCTCTGTGTCCTACTTTGCCCTCCCAGCCCTTGCCTGCCTCGTTCCCATTGCTCACGTTTACCTGACAAGAGCTGCCTGGTCTGGATCTGATCATCCTGTCTGTCCTCAACAGCCATCACAATAGCTGTTGAAATCTCTCATTGCTTTTTTGAGCTATAAACATAATGCTGTTCTCTGAAAACAGTTTTTAATTTAAGATATGCCTGCTTCTCAGTTTTATATCTAAGAATTAACTACTGTTAACAGTTAGATACAAGTCCTTCCAAAATTTTGCCACGAAGGAATAGAACATGGTACAAGTTTATTTACAAAAGTTGCTCCCTAACCAAGGCTAGAAAACCTTAGCCTGATTTCCAGAGTAGGGTCCCGTCGAGATACCCACCTCACATGACACAGAAATAACAGATGCATTCATGATCTGAGGACAGAAGCTGAGCTCCTAAGTACATGCTGAGAAAAATGCAGAGCACATTTCTGCAACACATCTTCCAAAGCTTCACAGAGAACTCAAGGAGCTGTGTTCCACGTACTGGCAGATTCGGTCACCTAGGAGTTTTTAAACTACTAAATGATGAAAAATACAATGAAGAAAGCCTAAAAAAGCAAGCTTTTAAATATAGCGTCATACTTGGAGACATTTTGTTTTATTTTACCCACCTGTTTTTAGTGATCTTATGGGGTTTTAGGTGCCGTATACAGGCATAGGTTAACATATTTGATTAAACACATTTCCTTTCTGTACATCCCTCTTCTTTTTTCCCTTCCTCTTGTCTAATAAATGTGGAGAAATCATTTTCAGTACTATCGTACTCAATAGGCTGCTGGTTTTAATATATAAAATAACCCATTAAAAATTAAGAGTAAAGAACAAGAAGAGGCAACTCAGGAAAAGAGTCTTAATTGGCATGCAAACATGGTGCTATGCCTGCCCAACCTTACTAATAAGCAGTGAAATTAGGTGGTTCAGAAAGTGCCTTTCTGGACTCATGAGTATTAATCATTGACACAGAGAAATGTGTATGTGCCAACTGTGGACTTGTTCCCAACCTCTTGCAGACAGGTGAACATGCCCATCAAAAGATTAACACTACATATTAAACTTGTTTGTAGGAGTTCATGAGTCAATAATACTCCCAGATGCAGGGAGATGTCCCAAATCTGCCCTGAAATGTCCCAAATCTGCCCTGGACCTCACTCATTTTATCTCTCAATGGCCAAGAGAATAAGTCTAGACTTGTAGTCCTAACAGTAACCCTACATACAGCAGGTTTACTTTTGACATTTAATATATGAAGCAGACAAGATACTGTCCCTGTGTACTAGAAGTAACTGTCCTGCAGCAGCTAAGTATAGAAAGGAAGAAGCACGAAGCCCAGAACTCAGGTTAACACACAATTAGTGTTTCAAGTGCAGCTGTGTTCCACCTGCCATCCAGGGTGACGGAATGGTTTGGACTTCGCACTGCGACACTGACAGGGCAGGACCTGCAGATGTCTCCAGATCCAGGCCTAGAAAACCGGGCTCCTTAATCACTGTGGACTCTGACAGGAAGAGTGTAAAGGAGCAGGAGGTTCAGGGGCAGTGTTGAGAAGTTTGGTTTCAGGATCTGATCTCTGTGTTTATCTATTCCCCCATTGCCTTTCTTTTGGAATTTACTGAGCCATGCATGTGAAGTTTTCTTTCACCAAGCCATCTAGATTCTCCCGCCACCTGTACTAATCACTTTCCTGCCACTGGTCAGCACCCCTGAGGCCTGCAGTGCACAGGCAGAGATGGTGAATGTGGCTGTGGTTTCAGAGACCTCAGTCGTTCAGGGTGAGTGGCTCCAGGGCAGAAGAGTGTGATGGAAGGCGAGGCAGGGGAGGCTGCCCCACCCCAGGCAGCTGGGAAACAGAGCAGAGGGAGGGTCCTTCCAGAGCCAGGGGTGATGGGGCAGGCCTGTAATAGCAGCACATGGCAGACTGAAACAGAACTGCTGAGTTAGTTCAAGGCCAGCGTGAACTGCATAGTAAGACCTTGTCATGAGAGAATACTTCTTCCTGGTCACACCTTCCTAGACCCCCCCTCCCAAAAGCCACCTCTGAACACGGGAGACTTGGGGCACATTCTAGACCCAAAGCTTGACACTGCTGTGCTCTTGCCATTACCCCTCTACCCTCCAGCACCTCCTCACTCTCTTGCTGGTGCTCAGAGTTCCCTCAAGTGCTGTGCTCCCCTTTCAGGTGCCTTTGGTCCTTTCCTCCCTGGAATCAAATTTGATCATTCGGTTCTTCACATTCAGAGAGTGAATCACTCAGACCTCAGTGACAGACGTGAATTTTATACTGGTCCAATTAACCATTAGCTCCCACTCCTGGAAAACTTCAGCTCCTGAAAACGTTATCTTGTTTTGCTTCTCTGTGAAATACTCAGTTTAGAATTTGAGACTTTAAGAAGAGAAGGGAAGATAATTTGGGGAATATCGGGAATTTACCTGAAAATCAGAACCCATCTGTCTAGGTTTCTTTGGTTACTAAGACAAAATACCCAACACTCAGAAAGGGAAAGGTTTTTCACCTCAGTCTGTGGAGGTTTCAGACCATACCTGGCTGGCTGCAAGGCAGAGTGGCATGGACCAGGGACAACAGTTCAAAGTGGCAGAAGACATCAAAGCAACAAGAGCAGAAGTGGGGAGAGTAAGCCTCTTTTCCTCCCTTACATTGTAAACAGGCTACCTCCACCTAGGGCCAGTGTAGCACTCACACCATCTCTGTGCCCTCCTCTTACACAGGATGAGGATGTTTACAAAGTGAGGGCCCTGGCTTCTGGCTGAGTTGCTGAGTTAAACTTCCCAACTTCTCAAGTTGGCACAGTGAATCAAGCATTACACCATCCAACATAAGTGAGTTGGGGTTCTTTTGTCAAGAACCTTCTAGATTCCCCCACCACCTGTACTAATCACTTTCCTGTCTCTAGGACAACAACCCTGACACCGGCAGTGCACAGGCAGAGACAGTGAATTTGGCTGTGTTTTCAGAGACAGCAGCTGACAAGGGGCTCATCCAGTCCACACCTCCTGCCATGTTATTCATGTCTCTTTGCTTTGGCTTGGGACGTCCCCATAGATTCTCTGAGTCTAACATGGGACCATTGGACTGTCAGTGTCCTCCTTGGAGCTATATCGTCATGTCCCTTGGCCTTAGCCAGTGATCCATGCAGGCGTGATGGCTTCTCTGCTCTTGCCTTCTGGCGGCATTCCCACTACTTAGCAGGCTCTTTGTAAGCATTCCTTGAGTGAACAGATGAATCCATGGGGGTGCACTGTGCCGGGCATGTGGGTGGAGGCACTGGGGAGCCTTTGTCATCACCACACAGACCAGCAGCTGTCCCCTCTGCAGCCTGAAGTAGAACATGGACTTGGGCTGTCCCCACAGCTGGACTTTTCGGGCTTTCTGACATTTTTGTATGTGTACATGCATAACAGAGTTGTTTTGTTAGAGGTGGGGATCAGATTCCTAACTTTTAGCAGGGCAAGAATTAGAATATATGCATGTGTTGTAGGAGCAGAGGAAGAGGATCTGTATTTTTATCAGAACCCCAAAGGGCTGCATCTAAAATACGGGTAGGATGCCCAGTGCAGCTTCACCTGGAGCTCCAGGGCCATGCCATTGATGTGCCCATCAGCCCTATGGCATCAGTCCCCTGGGAAGCTCCTGTGTCTGCCCTGGAGGAGCAGGGACCCCATATGCCCTACCACCTGCTCTCCCTGGGGACCTGTCAGGAAGACATTTGGGGGGACCGAATGTTCACTGATCACCATGGGGTCAGAAAGGAGGAGGAGGCCTCTGTCATGCCTCAAAAACAGATGCAACTGTCAGAGCTGTTCTGATCCCTCCAACATACTGAGATGTAAGCCTAAACAAGGGAGATCTCCACACTCTATGACTTGTCCCTCATGAAGCATGTGATCACTGTCTTGGTGGTGGCACCAGCTGACCTGGGAAGTGGTCAACAGGTCACAGAGGCAGGCGTTGCTCAAAGTGAACAGAACTGGAGCTCTGGGCAGGGACACGGATGGTCCCCCGTCTCGGGTCTCTGAGAACGTTTCCCTCCTTGACACCTTCCTTCCCTTCTGCTTTGGGTCTCAGTGACAGCTCACACTGCCCCTGAGCTAGCTTCTCCTGTTCCACCTCTTTGTCACTTCCTCTTCTGCTGTTCTAAAGATCGGTGTTCTGGGGCACACAATCCCGGCCATGCTGAACCCTGAACCCCTTCTGCACAGTCCTCCCATTCTAACACGGCCCAGTGCCAGCTCAGTGCCAGTCACCTCAAAGCTCTGCCTCCAGCCTTGTCCTCTGTCAAATCCAGACTTGATATCATGCACTTGACAGCCACAGGCATTTCTGGTGTTACCTGTTGTTATGGTCTAATGTAATAGCATGTCTTTGTATCTGGAAACTGATTTAAAGAAATGTATCTGGTTGCCAAGTTGACAAGGGGTGGAATGTTATGGTTGATACATTGCGTCAACCTGGGAAGTCTAGAGGTTTGGCTGAGTGATTCAACAGGAAGCCAGGGTGCGTGCTTTGTATACATCCTGAGCCTGTGGAAGAGGAGGGCATGGAGATTCTGTGAGAGCTACACGCCCCCTGGGTGGGGGTAGGCTGTTTACAATGTAGGGGAGAAAAGGAGGCTGCTTGCAGCCATTCCTCCCATTTTGCTCTGGTTGTTTTTTCTGTGCTCTGCTGCCATGAAGTTTGCCCTCTGCCGTGTGCCATTCTGCCTCTTAAGCAGCCAAGTATGGACTGAAACCTCCACAAACTGTAAGCTAAATAAACCTTTCCTTCCTTCATTTTGGGCGTTGGGTATTTTGTCTCAGTAATGAGAGAAAAGTAACCAAGACAACTGTCCCCTTCTGCCTGCCAGCATTTCCTCGTTTCCTCACCCGTTCCTTCTCACTTCATGGGCTGGGCCACCTCATGCTCCCGTCGAAAGCAGGGTTCCCTTCTCTGACAGCTGTGTGGCCCTTCTCCCCACAGTGCTTTTCCCCTTCATACCCTGCCTGTTTCTTCCAGAAATACCATTTTACCTTTGTGAACTTCCTTCTGGTAAGGCCCTGCAGCTCCAGAACACCCCAGCCAGGTTCTTAGCTTCCTGAAGGCAGAGCCTGGTTTCCTTGGCAGCCACCGTGCTTGCAGAGTGCTGGCACCCAGGACTGTATGAGCCAGGTAGAGAACAGGTAGAGAAGACGGCACAGAGCAGAAGCAGAGTCATACTCTTCCCAGGGGCCGAGGCAGGAGGATTGCAAGTGTGAGCCCAGCCCAGGTGACTTAGCCTGTCTCAAAATAAAAAATAAAAAGCGCTGGATATGTAGCTCAGTTTCATCCCCAGTACTAGGAAAAAGAAAAAGGCAGTGTCAGAGGGTTTGCAGGCTGTTGATTTTCACACTCTGACATTACAGAGGGTGACATAGTGTCTAGCTTTGCATATGTGAGATGAATTTGGAGGAGCAGGTAGGAGCAGGTCTGAACAGGCGGTACAGGCATTGGGGCTTTATTCCATGTGCACTTGCTGCCCACTAAAGTTCAGTCAGTGTAAGGGTGGCAGCTAAGGCCCCTGATGGGCAGTGCTGGTCCTTTTTGTAACTTTCCTGTGCCCTAACCACTGGACCACCTGTCCCCATCTGCACTAATGAGCACCACAGAGGTCTCAGCTCCAAAGGAGCTGCCCAGCAAAGTCAAGGTACTTAGTGAGCATGTGAGTGGGTGAACAGACTCAGAGCATGATTACATTCTCCCTGGTTTGACATGCTCCTTTGAGCATCCCTTTGCTCAGAGGACCAGGCAAGCAGTGAGCACCCGGGGATGTGTTGCCCAGGTCACCCCAAGCAGCCAGGCACAAGATCACATCTTGTCTCTGCTCGACTCCTTCACCTCGGCGGGGAAACCTGTGAGAGGGTTAACACCCAAGCCCCCGCCCATCTCAGAGTATCACACACGGCAGGGATTAATATATACAGCAAACATTTCCTTGCTAAAGCTCAGTTGCTTCAATCTAAATGTTCTCTCAGAGAGGTCTTCTTAATTATAATGACATGGTATAAATGTAAGAAGAAAGAATGTCAATTATCACTCCGTATAATAACAGTGTTAGTGTTCATGCACATAAATTATGAGTAAGTTTACCTATTTAGAAGCAAGAAAAGTGCTTGGTTTTGTAATTTAAAACTTTTGAATATGCCACATTTTAAAATTATGTCATTACAACCAGTAGAAGTTAGCAATCACCACCAAAGTACTTGCTCTGGAATAGTTGATGAACTACTCATATTGAAATTCTCTTTCAAAAAAATCACTTAAAAGGGCAAAATGTAAAGTCACCTATTTTCTATTCATTTTCAAACATTTCTGATTCATCCCACATGCAAGTATGTTATGCAGCAACTATCACAACAACTTTTGGAGTTGTACACTCCAAGATGGAAACCACTAGTGATGCACACCAATTTAAGTTTAAATTCTGGTTGATTAAAATGTGTATATCTGGTAATATGAACAACTAATTGAAGACAACAATGTGCAATATAACAACCATTGTTGAATTCCTATCATCTTAGTGAAATTCTGTATCATTTCTAATTTTTTTAATTTTTTGTTCTCTTTAAAAGAAAACTATTAAAAAGATGAAATGTCCAGTTCCACTGTCTTAATGGCCACATTTCAAGTGCACAGTTGCCACATGTGGCCTGTGGCTGCCATATTGAACAGTGCAGAATGGCTTCCAGAAGGCAGAGCCTGGTTTCCTTGGCAGCCACCATGCTTGCAGAGTGCTGGCACCCAGGACTGTATGAGCCAGGTAGAGAACAGGTAGAGAAGATGGCACAGAGAAGAAAGATGTCCATTTCCATGTCTGTCACGGATGTCCATTTCCATCATGACAGAAAGTTCTGCTGGACAACATTGCTTTGAAAACGGTGAACTGACATGACCCCTGGTGAACCCTCCATTTGCCGTGCTGGGAACTACTGGCATGCATCGAGGGTTTATTTTTGGAGCAGACATCTTTGCCCACATTGATGAAAACACTTAAATATGCCCTTGTTCCCAACAGACAATAAACCTATTCAGTGCTGAATCACACCCTGGCCACAGGGCAAGGGATGAGACTGTGTGCTGGTCAGGGCCTTGTCTGTTTGAGCTACTTGTCTGTTTTGTTACTTTGTTCAAAACCAGCAGTTATGCAGTTGTACAAAACTGCCATTTTGAAAGCAAGCAGTTTCAAGGTGTCAGCTCAAACCCGCCTCTTCCTTCATGGCGTGACCCACTCACTGGCTTTCAGTTCCAGTCTCTAACGGTAACAGCTCCTGAGGGTTTGGGCTGAGTTTCTGCAGCCCTGTACTAGATGCAGGGTCTGCAGGGCGGAGGCTCGCCTGTGCTAAAGGGTCTGACTGCGTAGACGTGGGAGGGAGTAGACAGACGCAGTCGGAGTTCGCCTGCTCCAGATATTTCACTGCGGTCTTATTCCTTTGCAGATCACCTACAAGGCGGTCAGCTCCTTTGACCCAGAAATTGATTTATCCAATCAAAGCGGAAGAGTTTCAAAACTGGGTAACGAAACCCATTTTCTGTTTTTTGGACTCTATCCGGGGACCACATACTCCTTCACCATCCGAGCAAGCACAGCCAAGGGCTTCGGGCCTCCAGCAACAAACCAGTTCACCACCAAAATCTCAGGTACTGTGTTCCGGGAGTTCTGTCTTCTGTCAGAGGTAGCGCTGCTGAACTTGTTCCTTCCTGTGGTCAAGAACACAAAGCTCAAACACATGAGCACATTCTATTCTTGCAAACATTTCTCAGCACCTGAAACTCAAGACTGGTGGAACTGAATGACATAACCGTGAACATTCATCCTTGGGGAGCATAGGGTCCTTGTGGATTAGGAGTGGCTGTAGCTTTGTGACCCCAAACTCCAGAGCAGCAGTGCTGGGGAAAGCTCCTCAAGGTAGCTGGGCAGAAGTCATGTGTGTCCCCTTCCACAAGGACCACCTTCTTGGGGACCTTCACCACCAGCAGTTTCCCAGCCACAAGAGCAGGGCACTGTACAGCATGGCACCAGACCCCAAGGGCCTCTGGAGGTTTGCTGTTAGATGTAGCAACACCATTCAATAAAAGACATCATTTGGGAAATATGTGTGGGCATATTCCATGGTTCAGAAAATGTCTTTGAGCCAGGGATGGTGGGACACGCCTGTAATCCCAGCACTTAGGAGGCTGAGGGAGGAGGATTGCGGTGAGTTCAAGGCAAGCCTGGGCTACAAAGTGAGCTCAAGGCCAACCGGAACTGCATAGTGAGATCCTGTCTCAAAAAGATAAAAAAAGAAAATGTCTTTGTACTTCCATCAAGAAGAAATGGAATTTTCATCTGGCATGGGATATGTGACTACAATACACGAAATCCCGTGGATGGTGGTGACTTCTTCCTCTTCCCTCCCTCTTCCTTTCGTCTTCCTCCTCGCTCCTCCTCACCCTCCTCCCTGTGCCTTTTAGTTTGGGCTTTGACTCTTCTGGTGGGGACAGACAAGATGGACGTGGGGGACAGTGGAAACTGTGTATATCCACCAGGTTCAGAGCAGCTCTATTTAGCCTGACTTCGGTATCCACCACCCCTCATTGTTCACTCGGTAAAAGTTCAAGTTTGGAATAAAAGAAGGAAAGATCTACAATTAGACTATTGTAAGTGTTGTAGGTTTTATTTATTTATTTTTATTTGTTTTACCCTGAGCCTTGTACTTGCTGAGTGACAGCCTCAGCCCTTTTTATTTCGAGAAAGGGTCTCACTAAGTTGCCCAAGATGGCCTTGAACTTGGTGATCTTCCTGCTTCAGACTCCTATTTGAAGCTTATGCTGTTCCCAGGACCAATCAGATGGGCCTTTCAGTCCTTCATTTGCATATGGGCACAACCAATCAGAAGACACTTTGGGTCCTTCATTTACATGTAACAGGAAGCCAAGCAAGCTTTCTGGGGGGTTGTTTCTAGCACAACACCAGTGAGTGTCTGAGAGGATGCTGTCCCCATGCCTCATGTGTATGAGATGACCTGGGGATTTTAAGTTGAAAGACCCCTTTCCCGCCTCCTGGCACTGCTGTGAGCCTTCCCACTGCTGGCTCTCTCTGCAGAGCACATGTCTTCTCTGCACCCCATAGACACACACTTCTACTCCTTTTCTGTGTTTTGTCCAATTCTGCTTGGGGCACGAGGGCCCTAGGGTCCCTGGGGACCCCACCTGGCACAGCACCTTGCCAGCGGGGCCATGCGCAGCCCTGAATCAGGGTGCGTGTCCTGCTGCCTCAGCAGGAGGAGCCCTAGCTGCCCAATTAGAGCTTTTCCTGTACACTTGTGCTTCTCATTTCTGCCATCACTAAAGACAAGGACCCATGCTGGCTGCCAGTCCTTTTTACTTTTTGAAGCAGGGTCTTGCTAAGCAGTCAGCTGGCCAGGTGGTGCAGTGGGCCTTGGGTGCAGTGGGAGAGGGGCTGCATGCTCATTGGCCAAGGGGAAGCAGAGCTGCCACACTGCCCCCCCCCCGAGGGAAAGCCTGAGAAGGAACTGAAGCAGGAGTTCAGTGTCAGACAGCACCAGGGAGTTGGGGTCACCTCCTCCAGGGTGCCTGGAGATGCCTGGGCCTGGGGTACAGGGCCTTCACTGAGTGGCTGGTGAGGCCAGCAGGGCTGACCCGAGCACCTTGGGAACACAAGCGTGGTTGCCCCATGCACATCAACGGAGCCCCTAGGCCCCCTGGCAGCACCCTCAGGAGATGCCTTCTCCGTCACTGCAGGGCAGGATCCTGGTCTTCAGCACCCTCTGGGAGGCCGGCTGCGACAGGAGCTTGGGCCCTGCTGGAGACTCCGTCTGTCCAAACCCTCAGGGTGGCTGGCTATCTTAGGTGTCCAGGGCCCACTCCTTCTGCCTCCTGCATCTCTGCCTCCAGGGCGCTCAGTCTCACCCTGCTACTGGGCCTAGTTTTGCTTGGTTTTGTCTGAGTCTGTAAGTCATGAGGACAGAGGCTGAGTTCCTGTCCAAGTGCTGAATATTTCCTCTCCTCCCCTTGGGTGCTGACAAATACAGCAGAACCCAGCTCTTTCAATCCTATGATGAGGCTGCCAACTCATGGCTTGCTGTTCTGTTTTCTGAGACAGAGCCTTGGTATGTTACCCAGGCAGGATTCAAACTCCTGGGCACGCAGGAACCTCCCGCCTCAGCCTCCCAAGTAGGTAGACTGCAGATGCTCAGTACTGTGCCAGGCCCCAACTCCCAGAACACCTCTAGGTTTTATTTATGAGCACAAACTTGATTTAAAATTTACTACACATTTGATATGCGGTATAAAACACTAAGGGATAGAACAATACAGAAGTGGAAAAGAAGTCATCCCAGGAGGTTATAAAATCACAAGAGTTGTACAAATGGAAGAGAAGAAAGATCGCTGCACTTGGAATGGAAAAATTGGGTTTCAGTTAGGATTTTTCCATATACTTTGTCTCTGATCTCAATCAAGTGAATTGGCCTCTGCATATAAGTGACATCTAGTGTATCAATTTATCATGGTGACCTAAAGAGGAAATACATTTTCCTTCAAATATATACACCTCCAAATAATTTCTAAACATTTCCCTGTTGGAAACCATATTTCAGAGATTTTTATCTTAAGGAAGATACTCTGTTAGAAAAGAAGAATTTCCTTTTCTCAGTCTTCTGGTTTCCAGCCCATACGAGTGTGGCCAGTGCTGGTACACCAAGTTCATATAATTCTATCCCAAAGCAAAGAAATCATTATGACACAGGCGTATGAAGAATAACTATTTGACATTTATATTATTAAAAAAGTTAGAGTAAGTCAGGTGTGCTGTATAAACCTGAGATCCAAGCCTTCAAGAGGAAGAGGCAAGAGGATCACAGGTTTAAGCCCAGCTTGAATAGGTGAGCAAGACCCTGTCTGAGAAATAGATAAATCAAAGGGCCACTGCAATGCCTAGTATGGGGCGGGAGACCAAGTTCATTTTATGGATTCTATTTTATTCTCATGGACCAAAGACAGGAAATTATTCTCATATACAAAATATAATTCTGTGTTGTGAATGGGGCTTAATTTTAATGAAATTGAAGTCAATTTCTTTTTCCTTTTTTGTTCAATTTTAAAACTTTTATTAGTGAGTGTTTGTAGGGCATAATGATCGCATTCATCTTGGGGAGCTGGTCCATGTTTCAAATGCTGAGAATGTATGATAACAGGGCTGAGAAATAGCTCCTGTCTGTCACATAAAAGTTTTTTTATACATAAGATGAATTTTTTAAGCCTCATCTGCAAGAATCGGTATTTCGCCTCTCCCCAGACACCTGCACCTGTAGACTACACATTATGGCTCTGTGTGATGATTTGTCCCACCCAGGTTCAGGTGGCATCTGTGAAAAGCTCCACCATTACCTCAGGGTAGTGTGACTTGACAATCTAGAAAGGAAAGAATCCCTGAATATGGCTTTGGAAGTGGGACCCACGCAGGGAGGGGGATAACATCTGGAGAGCTCCGTTTGCCTGGCGCTCCACATCGCCCATAGAATTGCCTCACCAACTTCCGAGGCGAGGGTTGTTCCTCTGTTTTGAAAGATACATAAACTGAAGATTCAGAGATGATTCATGTTCCTAAGCTCCTACAAAGCACATTAGAGAAAAAATAAATGACAGACACAGGAAGTGGGGCTAGATCTTTCTCATCTGGGGACCAAGAGATAGAGGGAGGACCGGGAGGGGAGGCGACATAGAATAGAGTTGGCACCGACCCCAAAGAAGTCATCGTCGTGTCCTGCAAACAGGTGCTAATTAAAAAGTAACAAAAAAATCCAACCCAGACGTCCTTCCTCAGTCTGCATGCTTCCTGCTGGCCCGCTTCCCCAAGATCCCACATGCTCTCACTCACTCACTCGCTCTGCAGGCTCTATGGCTCCTGCTGCCCTCTGCAGCCCCTGCAGGCCTATGTTCCCAGGGATTATCTCCAAGCTTAATTATGCCTTCCAAGTCAGCAAGTTGCTGAAGTCAGATTTATAGGGAGCACAGGGAATAAGTGGAAAGCATGATGCATTCTCAAAAACTGCCTACACCCATTTAGCCTGAATTCAAACATGGAAATAGAACATCACTAGCATCTCAGGACACACACACACACACACACACACACACACACACACACACGTGTGCATGTGTACACATGCCCTGACTCTGTCCAAGTTCAGCTCAGGGGTCCTGGACCATGGCACATGGTCAGGCTTGCTCCGGGCAGCTGGTGGCTGCAGCTCACAGCGGGTGCACTGTGTGCTCCAGGCTTGGGAGGAGAATGTACAAGGACCGAAGATGCCAGTGAAAAGACATTTTTAATCTACACATGTCAGACCAGAGATGCTACAGCCAAAAAAATAATAGCTCCTTGCCTCTTTCCAGCTCCATCCATGCCAGCTTATGAACTCGAGACGCCTCTGAACCAGACCGACAACACGGTGACAGTCATGCTGAAGCCCGCACAGAGCAGGGGTGCCCCTGTCAGGTACGCGGGGAAGAGGGCAGCCGGCTCCAGCAAAGGCACAGCCCGGGGGGGGCGGGTGTCCCCAGGGTCCGGGCCCCACTGCACATGTAGTCACCATCAAAGCCGGATCTCTGCTAAGAGGAAAGACAGGAGAAGGCAAGGGCCTCGAGGTGGGGCAGACCAGGGCTGCCGGAAGGGGCTTACTCCAAACCGCGTGTGGTCCTACCAGGTAAGGAGCAGAGCTGTGCTCTTTTGAGGACATGGTTGCTCTTCCCACAGGAAATTGATGTTGTTTTGTCCCACGGGGCACAGAGTATTTTTCTCCTGCACTCTAGTCTTCAAATGGGTGGCGTTTGTTTGTGACACTTGGAGTTTTATATCATTAAACTTTTAGTAAATTGGCCAATTTGTCAGTTGAGCATTCGGTGCATTATTGTTTCCTAAAAAGAAACAAATGGTTGGAAGGGACTGTGTGAAATTATTATTGAGCTGACTTAGGTGTATTGTGAACATCTAGGCCCCACTTCTTGTTCCGTGATGAGTTGTGTGGCTGAGAAATTACCAAGTACAACTTGCGCAGTGAGTGAGGAGAACAAACGTACAGCATTCTTCTGGGGAGGGGCAGAGGACCGCCGGCAGAGCTCTTGAGCGTGGGCCTGTCTGAGGCCATTCATCTGTATAAATGAAATTTCTGCCAGTTTCAGAGGGACTAATATATTTTTTACCTTTGTCTCATCAGGTTAGATTCCCTGCAGAGTTCTGTGGTTTTGGGGAGTAACATACTCAAGAAAACTGTTGCATTTACAATTAAGGCCTGTACGGTTTATTTCTGGGTTCTTTTCATAGAATTTGACTTCACAAGCCTTCCAGACCCTGGCTCACATTTTCACTGTGTTTGTTATATTTGGGCAAACAATTGGGCTTCTCTCTGCCTGATAAAAGTGTTTGCCATTGTCAGTTCAGAGAGTCAAAAGTTGGGACAATGACGCTGGTACTGAAGTCAGATGAGGACAGAATCCTGGAGATCGTAATTTGAAAACGTCCGAGTTCTGGGAAGCAGTTATTTTGCTGCCTGTGCAGTGTAGTAGCTTGTGTAAGGCCTTTCAGTTTGTCACTTGTACGCGTCAAGGGAGAGCGTGGGGACATACAGGAAAGCTCTATTCCGAATTGAAGGCCGTGGCCCTGCTGGACAGGGGATGCTGCTGGTTTGCTTGAGGAATCAGTGGTTGTGTTCATCTCACTGACCCATGGTGCCCATTGTTTATGTGCTGTCCATGGCCACTAAAACCAGCCCAGGGGCTGTTGGTACAGGAATCACAGTACCACAGCCACAGGGAAGGTTAGCATCACCCAGACCGAGGCCTCCGGGCCTAAGCAAGCACCAGCCCCAACCATTCTGCAGAAACGCTGCCTATCCCTGTTCACTTGGATTCTTACGCAGACTCTTAAAGCATTTTTTCTGTTTTTGTCACATCCTGCCTTCAAACCCTCAGCCTCGGGTTTGTGTGCACACCTGGTCTGCGTCTGTCCAAGTCTCAGACTGGAAGTAATTTCTCTGGGGTGATTTCCCTTAGCCTCTTACTATCCTTTTAAAGAGCAGGCATAGATCCTTTGGTTCATGGTGTGATGACTGGGTGTTCACGCCATCTGCGTAAGATATGCCTCCCTCAAACCTTGTTACGACATCAGTACACTAACCATCGGACGTGAAGGAACAAAGAAGGAAAACCAAACAAGTACAGAGCAGGCATACTGCACAGTAGTATTCAATTTTCCTGTCATGTGACTTGGTAGGAGATTGTTTTGTTCTTGTTTACCTTTACACGTTACAGGTTGCCCTGGGAAATTGGGGACCATAATAGTTAATTACAGATGTCACTTTCTGTTTTTATCTCTATTTGCAAAGCAGATTCAAACTCTCCAGAGTCCAAAATATGTGGCTTTTCTCACCAATTTTACAGGATTTCAGGAAGCCTGGCTCTGTGAAGTCTGCTAAGATGTGGGTTTGTGTGGACACACCCCGTCCACAGCTGTCATAACACTCCATTTCCAAGTCCAGCTGTACTCTGCTTGAATTAAATGTCACTGTGGTATTGGCTGAAGTTGCTGGGGTTACTTTGCATTCTGCGCTAGGATGAATGAACTTGCTGTCTGTCTTCATTTTCCACATGCATGATGCTGAAATCAGATTCGGTTGTCACGGGACGGGACAGCATGCACGAAACATTCTGGGGAGACCCACTACAGGCTCCGCCTCTGCCCGTCTCAAGTGGTAAATTATCTCCGCACAAATTGGAGAGATGAAATTATCTCAACTGTACCTGTCAAGGTGTTTTATTTTTTTCCCCACATAAAAGTGAATGTTCTCTTCAAGGGATTCATTTTATAGTACAACATAATAGCACTGATTATCTGTTGAAAAGTTGGAAGACTGATATAACTAGAAAGACTAGTTGTGGGGAAAACGTCCATAGTCCCCACAAACTGAATGGGGTATATTAAAATTCTCAATTTAATTTAACGTTCAGAGAAATAAGAACTCTGATTAGGGAATCATGTGGACCTAAAATGTAAAGCCATAATGTAGATTAAAGCATTTGAACACATCTGGAAATTTGCAAAATGCACATGTAATCAAACTGCGATACAAGAAATCTTTTCCCAAATGATAAGATAAATATGGGAAGAAAGAGGCAAAATGGAAGCAAACATCTGTTTGCTTTCTTGGGTTTTGCATAGTATCATGCATTCAAAAATACTATCATTGTGCAATTTCCAAAACTCATTCTCTCAATTGATTTGATTTTTCTTTGATCCATATTTATTGGTGTTGAAAATGCATCATACTTCATTTATGCCACTCACTAGCAAGGTGGTTTTTGTATCGATTCCACTCCTGACACTCAGTTTGCTTAAGGCAAATTCTTGAAATTGCACTCAATTCCCAGTGTAAATGACTATTGTCTTTATATTGATCAGCACATCAGCCCTGTCACATATAATTATTAAAATACTGGGATAGTCAGGAAGCACACAAATCCCATCATTCCAGCCACTAAAGTAGCACCTAGGAAGTAGTGTCTATGCATGCATGCATGCATTTTTTTTTCCTGAAAACAGGAAAGGGTTATTTTTTTACTCATTTAGAATCACAGTCCAAAGGAAAACGTTTAGACATAACCCCACAGAGAAAACCCTTGTAATTTGGCAGTCAGAGAGCAACTCTAAATAAAGAATGGGTTTTATATAAGCTATTTTGCTTTTCTTGCTTTGCAGTTTTACTCTTATGTGTGTGTGTACACATGCACATGGACTCACATGCGAGTGCATATATGTGATCTGCCATGTGTGAAGTGTGTCATTAATGATGTTTTCTAACCTCTAATATTCTACAGCCTGCGACTCATTCACATTTTTGTGCTTTGCTGGTAGAGTTTTCAGTCAACCTTTGTGTTTTTTCTGTAGGCCTTGTTGCTTTAATGGGTTCCTATATGTTTTGAAGCTATCTGCCTACTCACTTAGAACTCCAAACTTGAATATGCTAAATTCTTCTGGTATTCGTTATCGTGAAATTTTTAAAGACGGCCATTTTGTGTGAGTACTTGCTCTGAGTCATACATTTAGGTGAAACCATGAAGTGAGGGGAAAAAAGCATTGCAGTCCTCTGTGTGTAAAACAGAGGTGACTAGGGGCTGGGGGTATAGCTCAGTGGAATAAGCGCTTGCCTAGCAAGCGCATGGTCCTGAGTTCAATCCCCAGTACTGCAAAAAAAAAAAAAAAAAAAAAAAAAGAGGTGACTAATAATCATGTTGATGACCAAAAGCATTAAGTCTCCCATCTCAGCATACAGGTGCTATTTCAGGGTGCAGTGGGCATTTCCTTTTTCAAATAATGATAGCCCTGGGCATTGTATGGTCACTAGTAACTTATGTTACTATGGTTATCCTTATAAAGGAATGTTGCCCCGCTAGTTATATGTGAAAAACGGTCCTGGAATAGTTTCTATTGCTTGGGATCAGGAACAAAATCATACAACGTGGACTTCCTTTATTATGAGTGGGGAAGAGATGACCACATGAGAAGGGGGAGAATTCTTTTAGCTTCCTTTTTAAAAAATGCATCCTTAGTAAGATTTCAAGTCAGAAAGGAAATATTGTCTGTTAGTAAAAGGAGAGTATAATTATTCATCCAAAAATTTACTTTATATAATATGTGTAAATGCTGATTAAATTTTCTTGGCATTATAGTTGTAAACTCAGGGAATATCTGCTGTTTTCATTTATTCTTTCTGACCAGATACATTTCCTAGGCTGCTTTACTTTGCCTGGCTAACTGCAAAAGACGTGGCCCAGTGTCTTTTTTTGGTGCCGGGGATTGAGCTCACACCCTTGTGCTTGCCAGGCAGGCACTTGTGCCGCTGAGCTGTATCGCTGGCCCCGGTGTGGCCCGATGTTAAGCTCCTTGTTCACGTTCGCTATTTCCTGGTTTACTAAACTGCTCATCAGCTCTTTGTAACCAATTAGAAAATTAAAATTGTATTAAGGTTGCTGTTTTTCTCATCCACTTTGTCCTTTGAAACCCCCATGCGGTGTCCTTAGAACAAAACAACAGACACATTTTCCTTCCCATAAGGAAGAACAGGCAGTGAAGCAATTGTGTTTATTTTCAGAAAATATGCTGTACTTTCTAAAAATGTTTGACGTGCTCCTGGGACAATATGGAAAATGAGATTGTTTTCCTGGGGCCGCCAGCCTGTCTGCGAGTCCCCAGCTGGTATCAGCCAGGGGACACATGAGGGAGGGACTGATCAGCCCAGATGGAAAGAAAGGTGGGAGATACGGGGAGGTGCAGAGCTCCCTGTGCTGGAGTTGAAGAAGTCCTGCTATTAGAAATGACAGTAGTCCGCGTTCGGGTGGTCATGGTGTAGAACTTGGCAGTTACAAAGTACAGACCAGGTATTTTTTTTTAATGAGACTTTTGTGGGTACATTTTAGATATACAAAACAATCACATTCATCTTAGAGAATTTGTACCTCTGTATGATATAATTTGACCCTTTTTTTCGCATTCTCCTCCCCTTCCTTCAACTCTCCCTCCCCTCCACATTTACAGAAGCTTTGTTCCCATTTTTTTCCTCTTTTGCTTAGGTATTTTTAAGAGCTATTTTTACAACAGCAGCAACCTAGTTGCTTGTCTCCTCGTCTCTAAGTCCAAGGAAAGAGACCTTACTCCCTCAGCATCTGCTCTTGGACATGCTGTTCTCTTCCACGTGCCAAGGCCCTCTGAACGTCCCAACATCAGGCTCCTGGGAAGGCGAGGTACATTCACACCGGATAAACCACTCGAGCCATAACCGTGACTGTGCTTGCCGCACAGGCAGCAGCCTCCTACAGCCACACTACCAGGCCCTGGGCCCTAGTCCTGTGTCTCTAAAACAAGTCTTGGTCCTCTGTCCCTAAGATAGGCCTTGGCCCTCCGTCCCTAAGACAGGCCCTGGTCCTCTGTCCCTAAGTTAGGCCCCTGGTCCTCATTTTTTTGGTGTTTTCCTCCTTTTATTCAAATGTGATAATCATGAGAAATCTAACTTCACATAAAAACTAAATTAAGGATTTGACAGCTGCCTTAACAAAGTCATAAATAGAATTCCTATAAATTCTGGTTTCTGTGTTTTAAAAGTTTACTGCACTTAGCTCCCTTTTTTTTTATGCATTCACAAATTACGAGGGATCGATTTTATGCGTAAGTAGTGAGCAGACCCAACTATGTCTAACAACTCTTAGAAAGGCTGGGTGGCTCCCTATTGATCTCTGAATCGCTACCTAATTATCAGCTCGGCTGAAGAAACTTAACATAAAACAAAGGAAACTGATCTTATTTATAACCACTCTTTAAATACTACTCTACAACACAGTATAATTCACACTGAGACTTCCTTTTTATTGTTGTTTTGAGACAGGGTCTCGCTATGCAGTTCAGGCCGGCCTTGAGCTCACTTTGTAGCCCAGGCTGGCCTCAAACTCACAACAATCCCCTGCCTCAGCCTCCCAAGTGCTGGGTTTACAGGTGTGCATCACAACATCCGGCTCACAATGAGACTTTCATAGGGAGAGTCAGCTAGATGTGTCACCTGTATGACTTAAGGAAATCTAATACTCTATTCACCTTTTAATAAATTGGCTCCTCCTCTAGTTTCTTAAAAGAGAGATTTATGACCCTTCTGCCATTTTGTGACTGCTCAGTCCCTATATAAGTATGTTACAGTTTTCTCTCCATGTTCTAGAATTTGAGTGTTAATCAGAATAGTTTTGTTTAAGAGTCTGATGCAGGTTCAGCAGGGCCAGTGACTTGTAAATATCTATTTACTCACAGAGAAGTATATCCCTTCATTGTGTTTCCTTGCTGGAGTGACCCCAGTGGTTTGAGGAACAATTCTGTAGTGGAAAACCTCATGATGAATGGTTCACCCTAAGATCTAAAGATTCTATAATGTACATTTGAAGTAGCTTCATTTTAAGTCAGCCTGTTATAGATCAACATGTGATTTCCAGATTGAAATGAAGATTTATTCTATATTAGTTAGAAACTACAGGATCTATCAATAATTAACAGCCAAGATCATTACAGGTTATGGCAAGTGTCGCACAGATCCTTCTGGACAGGCAGGGTCACTCTGCCCTTTCCCTGGGCTTCTAAGGAGGGTACATCTAACCTTCAGGTAACTGCTTGGCTTTATAAGCTGCACACACTGGGAGCCTAACTTTTCAGATGAGTCCGATGACATAGAGAAAGACACAGCCCTTGGAGTTAGAGGAACCTAATTTCCAATCTGGGCTCCTGAGTGGTTATACGAACATTATTTTTTAAAATTTTTTATTTATTTTTATTTTTTTGGAGACAGGGTCTCACTATGCAGCCCAGGCTGGTCGTGAACTGACAATGATCCTCCTGCCTGAGTCTCCCAAATGCTAAGATTACAGGCAGTGCCCAGCCAGTATATATTTCTTAGCATTCCCAAGCCTGGTTTTCTCATATTGCCAGAACCAGGATAACACCACTTCACCTCTGAAAGTTGCATTAGGGTTACGACAATTTTTATATCCCTCACTGGGAACGCAGAGGAAGCCTCATAGAGAGCAGCCAGGGTGCCAGAACCCAACCTAAAGTCGGTCTGAGTGCAGAGTGGTCAGCCCAGGGCAGGGCCAGCTGGGACTTCAGAGAGAAGAGAGCTCAGGGCCAGCAAGCTGCATCTCAGAGACAGGTGCATCTCAGGGACGTGAGGGGATGCAAAGGGAGTGGCAGATGAGCACGGAAGGCTGTGAGGACAGAGCAGAGGCTGACAGGAAGGGGAAGGTGTCACAGTCAGAGAAGGACAGAGAAGCGCCGCGGAGCCAGGGAGGCAGGATCTCGCACCACCTGACAGGGAGCCCCATCTGGGGACTCCGGAAGAGAGCAGAGCACAGGGAGAGAGCCCTGGCCCTGGGGACCCACTGGAGAGACAGGCACAGGGCAGGCTGAGGCTGTGGTCCTTTCTCAGCCAAGCTCTGATACTGTGGGGTTTGGGGATTGGGAAAGGGTCTTGCTCGTGCCAACCACTGGGTTTCCTTAGAGCTAGGAAAAGAAATCAGAAACACCTGGTCCTATGTAGCGTGTAGAAGCAAATGTTGACTCATCCAAGAAATTTATGAAAATGGCATTGCTTAAAGTATTGCTAAAGGAATGCTGAAAAATGAAGATGTGCTGTGAACGTGTGCCGCCTCCTCACGAGGACTGTGACCCCTGTGGACTGCGAATGTGCTCATGAAAATGAAAGTGCTCCTGTGTTTAGCTTAATGCATTCGCCCCTTAGGCACCTCGGGGTGGTAGAAGGAGTTTGAGAGAGGAAATAATATTCTAACAGTGGCTCGTATTTGTATGGTGCCTTTCAGTGTTCAATTTTTGTATCTATTATGTCATTTCGTATCTAAAGGAACCCTGAAAGTTTCATTTATTTTATTTATAGGACTTCATTTAGGAAAAAACATCCAAAATGAGAATAAACAATGAAAAATGTATTTGAGATACGAAAAATTGTTAAAGTATATAAAGTTGTGTATAGAAGTCAGATGAATTACAGTTTTGATTTGGCACACACCTGTAATCCCAGCACTAGGCTGAGGCAGGAGGATCACGGTGAATTGGAGGCCAGCCTGTACTACAAAGTGAGTTCAAGGCCAGCCTGAAGTGCATAATGAAACCCTGTCTCAGGAAGACCAAAAAAAAAAAAAAAAATTACACATAGAGAATGATTTCAATGATGAATTTTGTGTGTGTGTGTGGTACCGGGGATCAAACTCAGGACCTAGAGCTTGCCAGGCAGGCGCTTATCAATGATGAATTTAAAGTAAACTGTGAGCTGTAAACTGAAAAAAATTAAGCCAACACTAGAAATCGAGGCAAAAGCTTAGCAAGGACACTGGTAATTTATTGAAAATACCTAACTGTAGGAGTCTTCCTATGTCCCGGTTCCTACGTGGACTTGTGGTGTCACAGCCCCTCTTGGTGTCCGCACCTTCCCTCGCCAGCCCCTTTGCCGCAGCGCTGCAGAGGTGGCCCCGCCGCAGAGGCTGCACTGGCAGGCTGAACACATGCAGATGTCCTCGCATTCAGAAGCCACGTGTGCAGTGCTCCTCTCGGCCTGGGAACAGGGCCTGCTGCTTCTTAGCTGGGGCCAGACAGCCCCAGGTTTCATCGCCCTCCTCTGCAGACTGCCTCCTCCTGCAGACCACACTTGTCTCTGAAAAGATAAACGTCAGATACTGGAGCTTCGGATTACGTGAAAGCCCCTCAGCGTCATGTGCAGCAGGCACCATCCACTCCGCATGCCTGCACCTGAGTCAGGGCAGGGCGGCCTGATGGATGCACACAGAGCGGTCGCCTCCACAGGAGCCATTTGTCAGGTGCAGAGAGGGGGTCATGAGGGCTGCTCTCATTTTTTTTAATTTTAAAAGTAAAAGAATGAAAACATTAACAAACAGACACAAAGTAGCACAGGAATAGCACAATCAAAACTGAATTACAGACAAGGTGACAGGCAATTAACAATGGTTGTTGTATTACATATTGGTAACTTCAAAGTGCATGCTCAGGAAAACACATATAGGTGTACAAGATTGATCAAACAACTAATCATTAACTGTTCCTTCCAATAAAGTGACATAAGTCAATAGCGGAACCATGTTGCCATCCTGCATACACACATACATACATACTTATCCCTTTCTTCCTTTTCTCCTTCCCCTCATCCCATTTGCTCTTTACTTTTGAGCAGATTCCCTCCATACCTCCTAATTTATATTCCCACTTTCAGGTTCTTACACTAGTGATACAATACGCTGCTTGCACATGCACATCTGATTTAGTTCACTTATGAGTATGGTCTCTAATTGTGACCATTTGCCTGTAAAAGCCTCAAGTTCGTCTTTCTGTATAGCTGAGTAATATTCCATTATATAAAAATGCCACAGTTTTTTTATCCAATCCTCAGTGGATGGACATTTGTGTTGCTTCCACAATTTAGCTATTACAAATTATGCTGCTATAAACATGGGTGCACATATATCATGGTGATATGATGTTTGCTGGCTTGAATGGGACCTCTAGATCTAGTTTGCTGAGGAATCTCCAAACCACTCTCCACAGTGGTTTCACCAGTCTGCATTCCCACCAGCAGTGCAGCAGAGTTCCTATTTCTCCACAGCCTCGCCAGCATTTGTTATTGGTTGATTTCTTAATGCTGGCCAATCTTCCTGGGGTGAGATGAAATCTCAATGTTGTTTTAATTTGCATTTCTCAAATGACTA
The DNA here is from genome assembly GCA_004027595.1 of Dinomys branickii. Classification (NCBI taxonomy): domain Eukaryota; kingdom Metazoa; phylum Chordata; class Mammalia; order Rodentia; family Dinomyidae; genus Dinomys; species Dinomys branickii. The sequence goes on along the minus strand of PVLD010003563.1, from coordinate 94,529 downwards.
AAGGTGTAGAATGTTTTCTCATGTATTTATTTGGAAGGCTGCTCTCATTACCCACAGGCATTTGGGAAGGTTGCGGGCTGCTGCTTTCCCCTGTGTATCTGGACAGTAGAATGATCTAAAAATAGCTTCAGTTAAGAACCCAAAGATCCAGCAAGTTGCCAATGACTTGCATTTGCCAGGGTGGTGTCTGGGATGAATCTCCAAACCACTTACCCTCTTTGCTGTTAGGAGCCTCTGTATCCTCAGACTCACAGCTGTTGATTCCAGGGAGTTTTAGCAAGGAGTTTTCAGGAAGTTCCGGGAAGATGGAGAGCCTTTGGGAGAGATCGCGGAAATTTTGCAGACTGAGTAGGTGCCTCATGTTCACCTTTTGAAAGAGTCAAAATCCAATGTCCATGTGAGTACTGGACTGCAGGTTCTCAGAGGCTGATAGAGTCTTGCACGGGACAGGTAGTGACAGGTCCCCTGTGTGGCCTTGGGGCCCTGACTTGCAGAGTTGCCTTCCACCTGTCAATAGCACTTCCTGACCCTGTTTTATCTGATGGGAGGGGACACGCTGTGTAATGAACACTACTTCCCAGCATTCTCTTCTGTAGAGCGTTTCACAGCCAACTCTTATTTACATGCAGCGTGGTTCATTAGGCGAACACTAACACCCACCAGAATGCTAATGTGTTTCTGGTTTCATCTAAAACCATGTTGCTAGCCATATTATTTTCTTGTGTTGGGGATGCTTACCTGCAATGGATTTTCGGCCACTTACATCAGTGTTAAATCCTGCAAGTTGTCAGGTAGAAGAAAAAGCCTGGCGAGTGGTGTTAGCTTTCCCGTTTACCGGGAGCTTCTGTGCTGACCCCCCTCTGCACAGTCCAGCTCTTGCCTCCCCTGCTTCCCTGGGAAGTGTTCCCTCACCCAAGGAGCTGTGAGCAGTCTCCTGTTCCCAAGATGCACTGAGGGGCTCTCTGGTTACCGGGACCTAGGTAAAACCCTCACCCTCCTTGGCACTGCCAAGCCCTCAGGAGGCGTAAGGCTGGCAGCCGGCTGCTGTTCCTTCCTCCTCGTTGGTGCCCCAGACCCCTACCGAGGACTGCTCTCTCCAGAACTCTTGCTGGCACTGTGGCCAGTGCTGTCCAGAAGCAGCCAGAGAGGTATGTCACCCAGGGATGTTGCCCTGAGACTATGATAGGGGAACTGAGCCCTAAGTTGGGGGAGAAGCCACCAGCCAGGGGGCTGCAGGTGTGGGGCCCCTCAGGTAGAAGAGCCAGGACTTCATAGAAAAGCTGAAGATAGTAGAGAGTTAAAGAGATGTGAACAGTGGTCACCTTGCTTAATAAGATTGAAAACACACATGAGGTTTAGCCACCAATCAGGAACATTAATTAGATTTATGAAGTCAGTGTGCAAAGCGACTTTTCCCAGGCTAAATGTTATGGAAAATGTATGTAAATGTAATGGAAAATGCAGAAGGACCACAAAATGGCTTTCATAATTTCTTTCTGAATATCACTCGGCTCCTCCGGGCTCATTCATTGTGCAGCAAATGTTCACTGAATGGGGCCCCATCCTTGGCCTACCAGCAGGAGTAATTATCACCTGAGAACTTCTATAGATGGGAAGCGAAAGGCCCAAGACTTCTGTTAAGCAGGTAGGCATGTCACGAACAAGTAGTCATAAATTTATATTTTCACCCCTAAATAAGTTAAGTCCCATTGTCCTTCCTTAGAGTGCAGAAACATGAGAGAATGCCCCATCTTTACTCTTGAATATGTCAGCTGTTTATCTGATGAGGAGAATTCCCAGACTCCTTCACGCGGGCCTCGTGGCATGAGGAAGTTGCTTTGCTCCGCCCGTGCCGCCTCCTCTGAGCGCTGGCCTGCAGTGTGGAAGTTTGGATTGTACACTCGAGTCTCCTGTTGCAAGTTTTTGTAACTGATGCTGCAGAAAGCCTTACCCTGGGTTTAGGGTGGCTGAAGACAGTGCTGAGAGTGTGCTGGGTGCTGCCGGGCCATCTTGTGTGTTTTGCACTTGATGCTCGCTTTATGGAATCTTCTCTTATATGTTTTTAATAAAAGTGATGGATATAAAAGAATGTTTACTGGGGCAGCAACAGGACTGGGTTTGCACAAGAGATTGGTCACCAGTTAGAGACACAAGGAAGCCAGTGGGCTTTCAGCTGGCAGGCAGCGCCACCCAGCTTCTCTCCAAATGGCCAGTTTCATTTAGGAGAAACCGTGTCCAGTCAGTGAGACAAAGCTGTTCATGCAGCTGGATCTCTTACCTGACGTGGGCTTGGGGGCTGCAGCGTCTCTCACCACTCATGTCGCCTTGGGTCACCCTGAAAACTCGGAATCCATTTCTTCTTTGGTAAAGTTGCCTCCAGAGACATCTGCGCTTCCTACAGCATTGTCCTGAGCCGTAATGGAGGTGAAAATTCTTCGCAAGCCCAAGCTAACAGCACAGTTTGCCTAGAAAACGTGTTAACTAGACCGCTGTTCGGTGCGTAGCTCCTTCATTCCCTGATTTTAGTGATAGACTTAAAATTTCTAATCACTGCTGCCCTTTCACCTCTTTGTTCTGTGAGCTCCTCACAGTTGTAGGAGGCGTCCTGTGCGGTCCCATCACCCAAAGAAGGAGGCACATCTTGGCTGGAATAGTGACAAGGACAGCTCTTCTCGGGGAAGGAAGATGGCTACAGTTCTACCCATGTCTAGGAACATTTTCTGGGTCCAGTGTGATATTCCTGAGCCTCAACCTTGTCCTCCTGAGAAGCTTGTAAAAGAGAAATAATAGTTAGAGTTAAGGAGAAGCAGGGCTCAGTGGGGCCCGCTGAGTGAGGCGTGACGGGCAGGCTTCGCTGCCTTGTTGGATGCCTGCAGCCCCACTTAACAGCAGCAGGAACTGAGAGGTGGGGATGTCACCAGCCCTCCTGCCCCCACCCAAAGCCTCGAGCTTTCTGAGCAGCGCCGAGCCCTGTGGGCAGACCCTCAGGCCCCCGCAAGCCTGGACCCCTCCTCCTATGGGAGCTGACCTCTCTTCCTCTCTGGTCCCTCCCCCAGCTCCCAAAATATGGCCACTGCCACCTTTGGAACCAAGGCAGTGACATCTCCCTTTGCAGACAGGGCTCTTCTGCACATTAACAGTCTTTCTGCTGTTTGCTCTAGTAGTAAAAAAATATATCTTTGTTTCTAGGTCACAACTACAGAACCTGTGGAAGTTATCCCTGTTGTTTAACGCTCAGAAACTGTGTTGTATTCTTCTTCTTATTTCTTCTGTTTTGGGGCCCGTGGGAGTGGAGTAGAACCAAGCTCTGTCACACCCCCCTAAGTGTTTAGCCAAGTGATTTTGAGGATCTAAAAGATTTAGATTAAACAGAATTTGAGAATTTAAGCAAAATCATTTTAGAGAATTGAATTATTTTAATCAGACTAATCAGCCCTTTGTTGTTGGAATGGATGTTCTTTTTCCTTTGACTGTTTTAACTGTCTCTGGACTGGGCAGAAAATACTAGTTTATCTGAGATGCTTCAGGTAGCCTTTTAACTACTCCTGTTTGCATATTGAAAAGCTATCAGTCACCTTGGGAATGCCTTAAGCCATGTGGGCTTGCAAAAGTTTCTACTCCTTGCTAAAATTGTTCCAGAAATGGTGCTCTGACTTCCCAGCTTTAATAACTTCCTTTTCCCACTGGGGTGCGCAGATAAAGATCAAAATGTCATGGTGTGGGGAGACTTCAGTGTTTATCTCCCGGCACAGGCTGTCATTCGATATTGCTCAGTGGCCACAGTGTGTCTTCACAGAAAGTGCTGAATCCCTAAGCACCGCACCCTTCTCTGCCTGATTCTAGGTGACGTTTATTGTATTGAAAAATAAGACTCTAGATTCTTCTACTGCCGGGAAACAAAGATCGTCTTTATTAATATTGCTTCTTGAATGACAATGTCAGTCATCTCTTTGAAAAATTCATTTTGGAAATGAAGAGCTTTCTTGAAGAACCCATGGAAAGAAGCTTTAAAAACGGCAGGGGCGAGAGCATAATAATAGAGCAGACATGTATACAATAAAACTTAATGTGACTTGGCCCAAACTCCGTTTCAAACTTGCTTTTGTGCATAAAAATATGCTGCCCTCTTCTTCCCCCTGTTTTCAATTTTCTTTTCTCCCACAGAGTCTCATCCAAAGAGCTCAGTAGCAGGAAAAGGCTCAAGCTTGTTCGAAGGCCCCCAGCCCGTGTAGTAGCTCAAAGGCCCTGTCCTGGGGGGCATCAGCCCTGGGCCCATGTTCAGAGGGGGACAAGGCCTCTGGGAGGATGGGGTGTTCTCAGGGCCAAAGGCCACCACTCCAAAGCCAACAGAGCACTCACTGTACTCCACCTGGACCTGGCTGATGAAATAAATTTGCAGTGCAGCACTCACACAAGGGTCTGGAACCCAGAGTGTGGGGACAGGTGGAAATCGTAGTGGGACAGAGGCAGGGGGGACCAGTGTCACCAGTGAGCCTGGGGGCTTTTTCTCTCCCATCACAGATATCCAGCTGCTCCTCACCCCTACAGCATGGGTGCTTCGGGAGTGAGCTGGAATCCGTGCCCTGCAGTGGAGTCCTGCCAGGAACTGCTCGGCATGTGGCTGGGTGAGGGGATCCTGGGGCTCTAAGGCCAGGGCCTCTTTATGACAGCTGGTTCTCCCAAGCCACTGGAGTTGGTGGAGAATGTGTGAGCTCAGAATCTCTAAAGGCCTTGGGTTTTTTCCTTGTTGTTGTTGTGAGGCTTTCCTTGGTTTATTTTCTTTGAGACAGAGTTCTGCTGTGCCGCACAGGCTGCTCTCAAACTCCTGGGCTCACGTGCTCAGCCTCCTGAGTAGCTGGGACTACAGGTGCCACCACACCTGGCTGAGTTGTATTGTTTTTAATTTGAGGAGAAACAACCTACGAGCGGCATCCACAGGTGACAATGACCGGGGGCTGGTCCCAGCCAGATGCCCGCGTTGATAGATGCTGCAAGACTTTAGTGTTTTTCTTCGTTATCTTTCTCTCATGAAAATTAAAACAAAGGCTTTAGTGTGAAGATGCACACGCGCGCGCGCGCACACGCCTGTAACCCCTGCTGTGCAGGCGCTCCTCCTGGGTGCTTGTCACAGCGGCCCTTCTCTGTGGTGACCTCTGTACAGCAGCTTCGGGCTCGGCGTCCTGAGGACTTGTGCAGGCCGCACGTAGCTCCTCTTCGTTCTTCCTCTGTGCCTGGCACAAGGCCGGAGCCGTGGCAAGCACTGTGGGCAGAGAGGAGAGCAGAAAGCGAGAAGCAGCACCTTTGCCTTCACCAGCACCACGTCCGCCGCACGCGGGGCTGGGAGGCCGGCAGTAGCAGAGTGCGCGAGCGCCTCATGGGCTGTGGGTGCCAGTCCCACCCGGCCCCTCCCAGTTCCCTGCCCGGTGATGCGCCTGTGCCCCTGTGGGTATCAAGTGTGTTGGTCGCACTGGCTGCAGCATTTTGGGGTGGAAAGATTCTGAACTGGAGGCAGTACAGACACCAGGAATAGAAACAGAGGCTGCCTAGCCCTGAGGGCTCAATGGAAATAGTTCAGATTTTGAATCTTGTCAGATTTGGGGGTATTTGCATGACTTTATTGGTTAAACATACCTAGTATAAAAATCAAAAATACTTCAACAATCAAAACTTTTCGCAAAGATTGTCTGATGAGGGGTCCTCTCAACCTTTTCATGGTGTGGCTTTGATAGAGTTCTCTTCCTGTTTTTATTCAAATAACCAGGACTGTTGAAGAGAACATTCACCATAGTAACTGACCTTGAATTATAATTTTTGTAATCGTGTTTCTGTTGTGAAATTGTTGTGATGAAACTATGATGAACCTGGCTGAAGTAGGCAGTACAGAGCAAAATGTCTTCATCACTCATAGCAGGAGAAATCACCCTTAAAGATGTTCCATCCAGGACTAATTTACTCAAAATGTGCCACCTGCTGGGAAGATTAATGAAAGGTGGCCTTTTACAGAGCTGCTCAGCCTGGGCCTAATGTGCTGCTTGTTTTTTTTTATTATCCCAAACCCCCATAACTAAAGGATTTTTTTACCATGCCCTTTGTTCACAATATGGGACTGTAATTGAGTTCAGATTTCTCACCCAACCTTTCAGCTGTAATTAATATTTTATTATAGAAGATTTTATCACTAACTAGCAGAGTAGCAGGGTACTGAACTTTGTGCTAGTTCACACATCCACATGCATCCACACATCCACACACACACACACACACACACACACACACACACACAGCATTAATAACTTACTAAAGCCAGGAAAGCTCCTTGCAGTGAGTTATGGCTGAGAGAGCATAAAATATGCCTGTGTTGTCCCACAGATATCCCACAGCAGTGTACGGCTAGCCTTAAGATCACAGCAGGACAAAGAGAAATCACAGCTGCTCCCATGGAATGTTCAGCCCCACAGGTCCAGTCGTACTGTATGGTGTGTGACAGTGTGCTGTCATCTGTGTGACACTCATTACCAGTGATCACCCATGATTGACGGTGCAGGACAAAGCAGTGTTCGCTGTGGTCAGAACCGATGTTCCCCTCTGGATCCCAAGGAGCGCCTACCATGATGACAGCATGCTGAATGCCGTCTGCTTCGTACTTTTCAATGGATGATATATTTTTTTGAATTCAGTGCAACCTTAGCAGGTTCTTTGGAATATTTGGGTTTCATTTCAGCAGACATGAACAGATTTAGGAGAGAGCCATGTCTGACTGAGGAGCAGGAAAAACATATGTTGCCTGTGGACTGCAGGGCAGACACTACTGGTGCTGTTTCCATACAATATTTTCATTTCTCCATCCCTTGCCTCAATTACTCATCAGAAAGACATCAGTACTGATCTCTATTTTGACATATATATAGAAATATAAATTGTTTCCAAAATTTCAATTCAAGGCAAAAGTCATTAACAGGAGCCATAAAAGGAACTCTCTTGTAAGCCCCTGAAGTGATCAGAAATGCCTGTTTTAGAGGATCCATTGGCAAAGCCACAATGAAAGGAAGATTACTTCTCTTCCTCTGCTCTTCCTTAGGCCACATCCTGTTGGCCAGTTGTGCAACCCTCTACTATTTTATTGTGATAAGAAATAAAATCAATGGATAAGAAAAATGGACTTAATGATGAAGGGTTTCATCTTGAAATGAATTAGGATAAAAAAATTTAAGTCAATTGCCAATCTGCAGGCTTCCTCTCAGAGAGCTGAGAGTTGGGGAAAAACTGAAAACATTTAATCATATTTGAACTTTCAAGTTTAAAAAAGGACATGAAAGATATTCGGATGTTCCCTTCTAGGTTATACTTCATGTGCTAATCTATATAAATGCAGATTTCTTATTCTCCTTGTAAAGGCCTTAGAATTTTGTTGTAGAGAAGCCTAGCATAAATTAAACTTTAAATTAAATCTCATTCTGTCAGAAAGTTCTGATATAGTGATGTCACACTTTTGGCAGATTCATCTCAGCTCTGAGTTGCACTTTAATATTGCAGATGCCATAGGAAGATTTTTATATTGCTTTATATTCCAGAACAGAGGTAGAACAGGGCTAGGTATGGTACAATTTTAATAAGCAAAGGAGCCTGAGTAATACATTAAAAGGATAATAGAATTTTAATTCAGCTCACTAAGCTAGAACCTTCTGATCAGCTTCCTATCCTTGAGCATTTGCTTTCTTTAATCTTTTTAGATAAACCACTCAGTGAGCTTTTCAAAGCTAGTTTGGAGGTGATGATTGTGGATGGAATGATTTTATGAAATTCATTAGTGGTATGACGTCATGTGTGTAGATGAAAAGCGTACGCTTCTGTCCAAGCATCATAGCCTAGGCACTAGTAATGTGTTGATTTCCACTGGGGCAACGGCAGTGGGTGGCCCGTGGGCAGGGCGGAGGATTTAGCTATTTTTCATTAGCACTTGGACTTTGATAAAGGGGAATAGAAAAGAGCTGCTTGACCTTTGAGTGCTTAAATTATTCAAGAGCAAATAGGTTTGAGGTCTGGACGCTCGCAAATCTAATTTGTCTTGTGGAGCAAGGGTGAGAAGACATTTGCGGTTGGAAATGGCCCCAGTCAACTTAGTTCTGTCTTTACTATATCTGAAGATGAGTAGATGGCAGCCCTTTAAAAAGCAGTATGTCTGGAGTGGATGTATAGTGCAACTAATGCCAGCTGGCTGCAAGGGAGGCCCATTAAATGATCATTTAATCCTCAAATTTTCACCCAATCCTCATTAAATTGCTGGTTGGGCAAAAATTATTTTTTCATCTGGATGGTATTTAAATTACAAGACAAAATTCTGTTTCATTAGGGGCTAGCTTTTAGGGAACAATATATTGTTTGAGTTAAAGTAGAGCAGTGCTTGGCACATAGAGGGGCTCAGCATTTGTTGAGTTAGGCATGTGGCATGTATATACAATCCCAGCAACTTGGGAGGCTGAGGCAGGAGGATCACAAGTTCGAGGCCAGCCTGGATAACTTAACAAGACCGTCTCAAGCATGAGTGAAAGCGCTGAGGATGTGGCCCAGTTGTAGAGTGCTTGCCTGGAATGCATGAGGCCCAGGTTCAATCTCTACCACTGTGAAACAAAAGTCATTTTTTGAGCTAATAAATGGTGAACACGTGCACCACACACCCTGAAAATGTAGAGAGAAGAGGCCCAGGTGGGGCAGAGGAGACAGACACAGCTAGCTCCCTCCAACTTCATCACTGAATTGAGAATTATCCTGGGTAGACTTAAGTGCTGGCCAGTTGTCTTACCACAAAACCTGCTCCTTGATTATTTTCTCCTCTTTAGCTTTTAAGCATTCAGAAAATGAGTACAAAGTAAACTTGAGATCAAGCTTAGTACAGCAAAGCACACTAGTGAATTTCAATATTTTGCCTTTAAACGTACAATACGTTATCTCCCTCCAAAGAAAATAGAAATGGCTTCTGGATTATATTTTGCCTTCAAAACTGTGCACCTCGTGGCCCACTCCGTTCTAAGTGTCAAAACTTGGTCTCACTCCCGCCAGTGTCCTTTTTAATGGAGACCAGGGTTAAGGTTTTGCCCAGCTGTCCTCTGCAGTTGGACTGAGGCAGGTGGCATATAGCCCTTTACTCTGATCTTGACCTGTGCTCCTGCCCTTGTGTGTCCCAATACACAGAGCACCATCCCAGCCCCCACCCTTCCCAAGACCTCCTGTGTGCCTCAAGCCACAGACAGCACAGAAGCCTGCATGGACCCTGCTTCTCCCAGCACACATGTCCCTGCAACAAAGCTTCATTGTAAGTTCAGTACAGTAAGAGACCATCAACAGTAGCTTATGCAGCTAGCACGGTGATAGCAGTATACCATTATAAAAGTAATATGAATGCGGTCTCTAGCTTGTAAAAATCAAAATGAGTATTACTGTTTCAGATGGCAGTTGATGGAAGGTAACAGCACAGAAAGTGAGTCTGTGAATGGGGCTACAGGTAACAGCACAGAAAGTGAGTCTGTGAATGGGGCTACTTGCTGTACTCATCACTGGTCAGGCCACTCCAAAATTCAGCAGCATAAGATGGCCAGCGGATGTTGCAGACCAGCAGAGAGCTGGCAGGCAGCTTCTGCTTTGGGTCTGTGGGGACCACAGGCATGGGAAGGCTCAGCCATGTGACCTTCTGTGGTGGCTCACACACATAGCCTTCACAATGTGGGCAGAGCACCTGCCTGTGCCATTGAGTACATAGCAGGTTCAAGGTCATGGGACCACACATTTGATGGTGGGCTTCTCCCAGCAGCACCTACAGTGTCCCTTCTGCAACACTGCTGATGGCACATGAGCCATTACACATAGCCAACCTGGCACCTTTGTGGGAGAAGTGTCAAGGTCTTTGCAGATAGATATGCTTCAAAATCATGACATCTGACTGTGCATATAAGATGTCAGGGAGGACAGGAGAGGAGTCAAAGTCTGCCTGACTTCCTGTACGTCCCTCTGACCTTGCTTTGGATAAAGTCTTTAAATATAGCCTGTTATGCAAGAAGAAATCTGCCCAACTGCACGGAGGACCTTGCATGACTGTTCCCAACAAAAAGTGCCTGGGGTTAGGGAGGAAGAGTTTATCTCTCTTTTCTTTATTTAACAACACATTGCCTTTTGTTACAAATGTGCACTTAATTCTCTGCAAGATGGTCTTCAGTTGTCTGGGTAAAGAACATCCTTTTAGTGTCCAGTTTATAAACAATTGTCATCCACTTTTTTTTTTAGTATAGTGAATTTTGTTCCTCTCAAAAAACTGTGCTATTTTGGCCAGAAGATATTGCAGGAGAGTGTAAGCACCGTCTCTTGCCAGGAGCCAGGTTTGAGTGGCAGTCTGCCATGCACCTCGGCACATCCACATCCGGTACATGGCACACCTGTACCTGTGGTGCTGTGCAGCATGTTCCCTGTTTCACACGTGCTGTAGGTCCTCCAGACTGTAGGCAGAGCAGATCGACTGTTATCCAGACATACCACTGATGACCCTCTCTCTTTTTCGCAGTGTCTACCAAATAGTTGTTGAGGAAGAACGTCCTCGAAGAACTAAAAAGACAACAGAGATCTTAAAGTGCTACCCAATCCCAATCCACTTCCAGAACGCATCGCTGCTGAACTCTCAGTACTACTTTGCCGCCGAGTTTCCAGCCGACAGCATCCAGGCTGCCCAGCCTTTCACTGTCGGTGATAACAAGACCTACAGTGGATACTGGAACACCCCCCTGCTCCCCCATAAAAGCTACAGAATTTACTTCCAAGCTGCTAGTAGAGCCAATGGGGTACGTTTTAGAGATGACTGCTGACTTCAGGTATTTTGAGTTATTAAGGCAAGCGTAGCTTAAATAAGATACTAGTAAATGGATCAAGTTAGGCCTTTGTGTGTTTTTACTCATAAGCAAATGGGTTTCTTCTCCCTGTAAAATTATTTTCATGTAGAGAAACTTACGGCAAAAAATGAGAATATTCATCATGTTTTAGAGGAGTTGGAAAAATATATCAACATGATGGTTTTTATTTTCCGATTTTCTTATTACCAAAAGTTGGCTAGTCATTCTGCTTAGCTTACTAATTTTACGGGAAAACAGCACAGCCATGACACATATATTCAGCTCATTTAAAATTATGCGAGATCCACAACATCTGTCTTTTAAGCATATTCTGTGCCATTTCTTTAGCTCCAAAGAGTTTATGCCTCCTATAGCTGCAACTAAATTAGGTATCTTTTTTCTTCTCTAAGAGAAAACAACTTTAGAAAGATGAGATGGAAACAAAGTAAAATTCTCACTGAGTCGTTTCTGAAATGTTCCCCCTTTCCTGGTCACACCAACCCAGAGCTCTGATAGGAACTCAAAACCACCCGGAGAAGGAAAGGTTTCCCAGTTTCACCATGGCTCCTTCCTAGCACGGTCCTAGGTGTCCACCTGACTTTTGCCAGGGAGAGGAGGGGAAGTCTGGGGTCAGACATGTCTGGAGCAGGAGCTCAGCCCCACCAGGCGGGGACACGGCCATCTAGCTCTTCATTCCTTATCGGCTCAGGATTAGCCAGTGCCTGTGAAGGGCACCGGAAAATGTGTCTGAGCTTGGTTCCAGAGTAATCAGTGGTGATAAAGCCTCACTTGGAACAGTGAGATCTTCCTTATCCAGTTAGCTGCAGATTTCTCTGTTGTTTTTAATAAAACAGGAGTCCTAACTCCTCCTCTATTTCTTACAGGAAACCAAAATCGACTGTGTTCGCGTAGCCACAAAAGGTAGGTTGAAACTGTGGGCTGATTTCCTGAGTATGTCATTTAAAACTTACTTTAAACTGTTTTAAAATGGCTTGAGATGTAATTCCATTGAAATTGGAATGTGTATACATGTGTATTACATAAATATGCATGCATGTACATGTGTGTGTGTGTGTGTGTGTGTGTGTGTGGACATTATGGCAGTTGCCCTTGACTTTCATGTCAATAATTTTTAAAATAAGCCCTCCTGCCATGCTCAAAGAAGTTTTTGGTGGATTTTAAATTTTTTTAATATTTATTTTTATAAGATGCCATTATACATGTTTTAAACCATAGTGTTCCATACCTGGTAGAAGGATATGTAATGAATCTTCATATAGTGAAAATATTACCTCCATCCTTTTTAACTTATTTTTTTGAGATAAGATCGCATTCTGTTGCCAAGGCTGGCCCCAAACTCCTGAGCCCAAGAGATCCTCCCACCTCAGTGTCACATGTAGCTGGGGCTCTGGGTACACCCTGCGGGTCCTCCTCGTCTCCCCCCTACACACACACTTTGTAGCAGCGATCTGGTCAGGACAGCACTAGAGTCAGGTCTGGGTGGCTCTCCCCACTCACGATGCTTGGCTCCAGATGACTCGTCATGGAACTTGTTTCTCTTGCCTGGATGAATGCCATCAAGCATAGCTGTGCAGGAGGATGGGGTGACACACCTTTCTCTCCCACACAGCACCCCTAAAGAAGGTGCTGCCGAATATCCTCGCCTGTGAGCAGCACTGTCTCATTAACCTCACAGCACTGCCTCACCTGTCACACATAGGAGTGTGGGACACAATGCTTTGAGAAACTCCAAATGCTGTCTTAAAATGAGGCATTATAAATGAACACTGGCGGTTAAATACATCACACGGGCCATCGGAGATGCGTGGTTCTGTGTGATTTAATTGAGAAGGGATGGGAAGGCCACGCTGGATGAGTTCTATGGGCGAGAACTATCTTCATGGTTAACTTTCAGGCAACAATTTGAACATGCCCAGGTTGTACATGAACATTTTCAGAATCCTCATTGCATTACTCCATGAAGATGCGTGACTTTTTAAACTTAGTGGCAGCTTAGCAAATATTTCTTGGTTGCATAATATGGGATAGGCATAGGTGAGGCAAAAACTTCATTTCTATTTGTCTTCATGTGCTTATATTCTTTTCCCAAGAATCTATTCATATAGATTTTAAGACACTCTCTATATCTTGCTGTACCTGATTAAGAGCCTTTATCTGTGGCAATAAATTAACAGTAAATGAAACGGCAGCTGTCAAGGTGTTTCCTCAAGGGCCGTGTCCCGCAGCTGCTGCTGATGACAGTACTGGAGAGCCCTGAACTGGGTTCCGCCCCGCCTCTCGCCTGTGGCTCTGATCCCAAATGGGACTCTGGAAGTGCTGCCTTATTGTGTCCCTCTGACCTTACTGTCTGAAAAAGTGAACCTAGTCCCAAGGTGCCTAATTTATAATGCCTTATGTTTAACATCACAGTGGAAAGTTCGAAAATCACTTTCTTTCATGAGTTCACATTTATGTCTCCACTGTAACTGTAAAAAAGCAGACAGATACTGCTACTCTCATTTTTAACAGGAAGAAATGTGCGTTGCAGAGCATTGGCCTCCAGGTCCCTCAGCTAGTAATCTGGGGATCCAGACTCGACCCCCAGCACTGGCCATGTTCCCCAGAGTTTCCCGCCTGTGTCTGGTGGCTTCTCACCCCGGAGGAACTCTGGCCCGGTGGGGTGTGTGGCATAAGCATCCTAAGCCCCTCTATTGGAGCTGAGTCACTGCCCAGTTCACTGTACAAACAATGAAAGATCAGTCATCATGCTCATTTACGTAAATTACTGTAGAAATAACTCATCAGTAAATATGGAAACCTGACAAGTTTGCTGTTTTCACAATAGATCGAATTAGATGGTGATTTGGGCCATTTTCTTCCATCACCTAGATTTCACCAATATCATAATTTGTTTTTCAATCCACCAAACGATGATTAGGCAATCGGATGACCCAAGTGACTAGATTATCCCCGCTCATCTTCTCTGAGTCATTTGCAAACGTTTACACAGCAGCAAACTCTATCCAAATAACCCCTTTTGGGGAAAGAGGAAAACACATTTTAATATCATTGCCTACCACTGTCATTTGTGTTTCATAAAATGATAGTACAGTGAGAAGCCAGGGGAGATCCTGTCCCCCCAGGCAGAGCGGTGCTGTGTTGTGAGCTTCTGTGAAGGTCTGCGTGGACAGATACAGCCACTCCCCTCACAGCATGGCAGAATGTTCCACTGCCCTTATAATGAGAAACGCTTCCCTTCAGTATACTAAAAATTCTTTTTCCAGCACAGGAAGCCATTCCATCTCTACTACTTGTTTAGTACTGCGAAATAAGTATATTTAACAACTCTGTTAGTACTGTGTAATAAAGAAGCTGGAAATATAAGCACTCAAGCATCCTGAGTGTGTTTTGCCACCTATTTCTGACAGCATAGTGGCTTAACCAAGTTCTCAGGTACTAAACCGCTTTCCTGAGCAGCCTTCTGAGTTTACAGAGATCTCAGCATTCTCATGAAACAACTATTGACAAGTATCTCTTAGGAGAGTATGGAGGTGGATGTGTTTCCACAAAGAGGTAGTTTGTAATTTCAAGTGTGGATATGTCTCTTAAAAATATAGTTCGTACCATTTATACATTTCATGTTGTGATTATCTTAATCATATTCCAAAGATATATTTTGACACTCATCATCTCAAATATAAAGCCTCATAAAAATTATACACAGGAAAGAAACTTAAGGTATGTTATTACATATCTTGATGTTTGGAGGATTGCCTATATTTTATGTGTCCTTTTATTTCTACCTCTAGATGATTTCTGCATAGCCACTACATGTGACTGTAGTTTAATTAACGACTATAAATGAACTACTCACAGAATGTTCTCTCTTGAGTGGGAAATCAAAGATGCCATACTATAGGGTACATGCGATATTTGACTGCCCCACTCTCAGTTCACAGGCTTCCTTTTATCCATAGCATACAGGGCATAGGAGAGCTTTTAACAATTGTTAGGTTCTTGAAATTTTTAATTTTTTTTCAACCATATCCATCATTTTTATATATGGGCTGTTTTCATGACCATTTGGTTCAGTTGTATGTTAGTTATTAGTGTGTTTTCTTTAACTTTTATATTCATTATAACTGCCTTATAGTAACTGTCAAGGTTAGAAACATGCTAGTTTTGAAAGACTTTGTGCATAACCAATTCGAAACTGTTCAGATAAACTTAAAACAAATTATGTCTTGTTAGCAAATTAGATCTCTTATATCAAATGAGGTATGTCCATTCTAATTGATACGACAATCAATTTAGACATGTACATTAATCTTTCATAAGGTAATATTTTCTTTAATATGATGTCATTCATGTCTCTTCTTAACAGGAAGATTTCCTATTACCCATTTGTTTTTAAAATTATTGGAATGCCTTCCAAGTACAAATACACAGATATTTCATCTTTTGAAGCTCTTGAGTTCCTAAGAGTTTGGGGATCTTTGTGTTTGTTGATTTTGGTGTATAGAGGGTTATAGCTGTTCATTTGTTCCTTTCCCTGCTACAATTTGGCCCACAGCAGTATAGCTAGAAGTATCTATATGCAAACACTAGTTTAATTCTCCCCAAAACTATCAGAGAAGTCAGACTTTAAACCTTAAACAAGAAGAAAAGAATTATTCCACTGTTATGTTTATAAAGAGAATTTTCTATGAAAAGTGCTTTGCTGTTTGTAATGTTAGAATTTTATTTAACTCAAATTTGTACTGAATGTGAATATGCTTTGCTGGAAGACCTTGAGGAAACTTTGAAGGATTTCTATTGTCCTGATATAATTTCTGACTATATTCAAAAATTGGAATGTTTCTTTTTTTTAATCACTAGGCTCTTGGAGAAGTTTCTCCAGCTTGTCTTTCTTTTCACTCTTTTGTTCAAAGAAATACCATCCTTTCTAGGCCATAATGTTACAGAATGAAAATGCTTTGATAAAAGAACCGAAAAGAATGTCTGCTGAGATGTAAACCTAATTAAGATTCCTTTTAATTGCACATATTGAATCCAGGAGAAAACAAATTGCATTGTGAGATCACTCATACATGCCAATCTGCTATTATTCAGGCTATGGATTTAGAAGCAGGAATAGATATATACAATCTTCAGCATTTTGTAGGGAAAATATTTTCTTATTCTTGGTAATTCATAACCTTCATAATATACATCAGGAGAATATGAAGGCCCCCCAAAAAAGGGTCTCAAAAATAAGAAATCTAAAATCCTATGTTTCTCCAATTTATACAACCCAGTGTCATCTTTCAAGGAACGCAGGGTTGTGAAAAACACTGTTGGTAAATGTGCACCCAGTGGATTCCAGGAGATCCAGACTTGCAGCTGAAAGGGCCCAGCACAGAACCCAGGCTGGGAGCTCTTCTCTTCCCTGCTCTCCTCTCTCCCCAAGACCCCAGATCAGGGCCGCCAGGTGCTGTCTGTAAAGTATAGCATGGGAATTCTGACTTTATTCTGCCAGATTTCATAGTGTTCTCTTTCATAGTGCATTGTTACTGATATTTTAAGGCAGGAACCAGCAAACTTTTTATGTCAAGGACAAGATAATAATTAGAGTTAGGAATGCAGCTCAGTGGTTGAGCTCTTGTCTAGCATACCAGTCCCTGAGCTCAATCCCCAGCACTGCAAATAAATAAAATGAATACAAAAAGTGTTTTAGGCTTGGAGGACTATGTGGTTTTTGTCACAACTACTGAGCTCTACCCTCCCCATTTTAAAGTAATTTCTAAGATGACCAAGTACTGTCCTTGCACTAAAAACTGTAGCTACAAATGAACACCTTACAGATCGGAACACAATCATTGTATAAAGTAAGTACCTTTCACATGTGAGGGTTAGCCTCAGATTGTAGCTTGAGTCCTTTTTCATTTGTAAATACCTGCTGCCCACCAGAGCTCTTTTCATATACCTTTTCATATCTCTTACCTTCTTGGCTAGTAGATAAGTACCCTAATGTTTTAATAAGAGAGTATTTTTCTCAGAAGTAGAGTCGATCCAATTTTCCTGCAAGTAATAGAAATGACATAAAAGTATCAGCTGAACCACAGTATTCCATGACCAAGCAAATGTGTTACATATATGGACCTTGGAATTAGGACCAACTTTGTCACAAGTCTTAGAAACAACCTTTTACCATGTTCAACTTATTATACCCCATACTGCAGAGTATCTCCTGGCTGCAGAATCATCATGGTGCTGTGCTGGCAGCTCTGTTCTCTGACCAGTGTACCTCACTTTGCAAAGCTGGGATGCATTCGTTAATAACATGCAAAAGACTGCTTGCCATTTGTTTCTCTTTTTTAGTTTTAAAGAGAATTGAAAATAATAAAAATGGTACAGAATTTTAAAACAAGATAATAGGAAATTAACAATGGTTATTATATTGCATATTGTTACTTTCAAAGTACTTGCTCAGATTACCAGATACAGGCATGTAAAATTGATCCAACAATATAAGCACTAACTGTTCTTTTCAATAAACTGATAGAAATTAGTAGTGCAATTATCTTAGCTATCTTGTGTGGATATAGATATTTTTTCCCTTTCTTTTCTCTTTTCCCATTTTAAACTCATTTGCTGCAGTTGTTTCATTCTAAGGAGCAACACTGTTGGAGTGGTGCAGAGGGATATTTCAAAATATTATGCTGCAGCAGTTTTGGGTTTAATTGTCTGCAGATGGTAGATGATCTATTTTCCTTACTTGCTGCCACATTTCTAATAGTACCCAGGCTGTTCCATGTAAATTAGTTATCTTTCATGTAAGCCTCTCCTTAATTTTTCAATATTTTTTCTTTGCATCATTTTCCAGCTGTATCATGTTAGAACTGACTTTGTAATTTTCTGGTTTTTTTTTTTTAATATCTGTGTGTCATGAATGTTAACTGCTTACTGCAACAAAGCAAGATGTCCTGGTGTCCCTTTCTGAGCACCTTGCCCCTTCCCGTGGTCACAAGTTAACTATGACAGTGACAGCCAAGACAGAGTATCTACATTTTTGTTTTTAACCGGCATCTTGAGATACATTTTTTAAATTCTCATCCTGTGAAAAACCAAGGCCTTTCAGTGGAAGTGCACATGAAATCTAGGCACTAGAGAAATCACCCTAATTAAAAAGTTTTCGTGAAAGATGATAATGTTTTCGCTAAGGTAATTTGAGCAAGAAGAGAAAATATTGCAAACTAAGTAACATCGCTTTATATAACCTAATATATTTTCAAAGCCTAAAGTTTAGATTCTCACAATTGGCTGTGAACTTCCATTCACCATGTTCAATTCCGGTTAGAAACAGTTTGAAGTCTTCAGCTGAACTCGGCTTATGTTTTTGGCTTTGTTTTACTATTTTCCTTCTGTTGATCTACCCAAGGTCTCAGTCAAAGCTTGCAATGGTGTCCAAGGTAGAAATCCTACTGCCTGATCAGCACTTGTTTAAGAGAAAAGAGTTTGGAAAATTGAATGCCTTGTTATGTTTGCTTTTTCCTCTCTTTCTTTCTTTTTTTTTCTTTTTGTTGTTGTCGGGGCAGAGTTGAGACAATTTGATATGCTGATGGGGTTCTTCTTGCTAGCCTAGCTTCAGTCTGGCTTTTTTCTCCCTCATGCATGCTGACCTGGAAATCCTCCTTTGCCTTAGCTGCGATAATCCTGACTCAGCTTACAACACCTCACATTCGCATCGCCCCTGCTGCAGGCGACGGCCAACTAACAGGTCAGACGTTCAAGTATAGATGAGTCATCTTGCCCATTCCCCGCTCATCTTCCTCAGCTTTGTTTCCCCTCTACATCGCCTCCTTTGCTTAAGGCCTGTTTATAATGCCTCAGACCCGGGGTACAGATCTGCGCTCATATTAAATCGATGCGCTTGGCCTCTTCTGTGTGCACATTGATACCCATGCATTTGATACGACCCCGCTGCATGTTTTCATTGTGCGTTTGCTCTGTTGGTCTGTGCCTTTCTAGCCTAATGTGATACAGAAATGAAATTTGCTGGACTTACAATAGCAATGACGTCAACCAACAGGGTTTCAAGCAAACTCAGAAGGATGTACATATTTCTTGTTTTGCTGGTTAATCATAAAAGGCATTGAGATTTGAGAATAAGAAAGACTTCCTGTTTAACTCGCAGGTCTAGTTTGCGTGTCCATCAGCAATATGCAGTCCTGTCTGCCAGGATTATTAATGAGGCCAGCCCGGAGATATTCAGGATGCTGCTGTTAAGATGGCATTTTGTGCACATACAGTGGTTGCAGTGCTGACCGCTTTCCTTGTAGAGTGTTGTTTCTGAGCAAATCCCTGACCGGAAAGCAGCGTATCTGCAAATCAAGGAACTGAGTGACTTAGGAATGTTCAGAAAGGTTGAAGGACTTAGAGTATTGAGCTGAACTGAGTTTGTGCCAAGAGAAGAGCTTGTCCACTCTACCTACTTCCAAAGATGCGTGGGCATCTGTAATAATCCAGGCGGGAACACAGTCCAGTAAACCACTCCAGATCCCAAGTGAGTGGCTAGTGAACTCCAGAAGAAGTCATGGTCAAGCACCCCATTGGGATTACACAGAGAGGACTTGGGGTCTGGTTTCGGAAGGACCCGAGGTCCTGTAGTCCTGTGGCAACTAGCATAGGTGTGACTCAAGTAATGTAGGAAACACGAAGCTGCCTTCCATGTCATTCCACCCTGTATGAAGGTAGAGAATACTCTCAAGTGGTGAAGAGAATAGTAAAAGTTAACTCTAACAAGAAATCACAATTATTCAGCTTGCTCCCTGAGCTGCTTATTGTGGTAGATAGAGCAGACGAGACTCAGAAAAATTATACACAGATTTGATGATGTAAAGAAATGTAGAATGATTCTACTTCCCTTTCCCTTAGAATCCTGTGCATATTTTCAGTTATCTACTGCAGGGCCTTAAAGCTATACCTTTACTGGTATTTCTGTCTGCTTTACTTTCAGATTTCCTTAAAGCGTATATTTTTTTAACTGACTGAAATTTACTTGCTACAGCCTCTTCCTTGTCCTGACTTGCGATGTCTTCCTCCAGCAGTGAGAGTACTCGAGGGATAGCGCCTTCCTAGCGGAAACACTGCTCTTTGCAGCGCCACACTGAGGCGTGGGCCCCGGCTTTGGGTGTAGGGTCACATGCCATCTAAAGGGTCTCGTGGAACTCATCAGCTAATGCAACCCATTCCCTCACTACATTTGAGCTGATGCTGGTCTGGCATAGGTGTGACTCAAATCATTAAAAACGCCATCATTTAAAAAAATGCCATCATAAAGCCATAGTTAGGAGAAATATAGCTGACTAGGCCTCTCCTGGGCCTGCCTTATGATCTGTTTTCATCAAATGAAGCATGGTATTTACTAGGCATGAAATAAGTGACACTTGTGATACACTTCCTCTAAAACCTGTGTGATTAAGAAGATACCTCATAAAGCGAGCGCTCCCAAGGCTTTTGGGCCCGGCACACGGCATATGGCGGGGAACTGTGAAGGACACACGTACAGCAGCAGCATACAGTAGCCTCGGTCCTAAGGGCTGCAGCGCGTGCATCATTCACGCTGGTTTATTAGGGGTTAAAGTGATGGAGGGTCCAGGCAAGCCTCAGAAACCAGTAAAAACTACCCCTGTTCTTTCTTCCATGTTTGCTTCCAGTTTTAATGCTAGGTCCTCATAGCTGGATTACATTCACAATGCAGTAATACTTCTGCATTTCCTGTCTGCACCTGCCATCAACTTGGATAGCAGGAGCACCGTTTCTTGATTTAGTTCACTGAGTCAGTCACTTCTGACGGATGTTGAGCCCCGCTCTGTACCACCTGCTGACCAACCATTCTTGTCCAGAGTCTTACCTGACTGGTAGCACAGGCATCGTGGGCTCAGGTACATTCACACTGGACAAGGAGTTTAAGGAACACTCCCAGGTGGAGCTCCTGGGAACTCTAGGTACAAGAACTGTTCACACCCCTGGGGCACACAGACTGCTATGAATGAAAACAGTGTCCTGCTTGTCCTTGAGTGCGGCTGGGAGAAGACAGCATTTTTGTCACTAATGGGGAAGAAACCAAGGTGTTTCACAACTTAGGATGGTGGCTGAGTCCACTCTGTACTTACACTCTGTACATCACACCCGGTGATATTTTGTTCACTAACTAAATCCTGCCCCTGGCGGAAGCCAGTGGGTACAGCAGGGCACATTTGAAGTGCCTTAGCTGTCCTTCTGTTCCTCTGGTTCCACGCCTATACGCTGCTCCTCCAAACCCCATTCCAGGCCAAGCCCTATGGAAAGCATAATGAGGCTCCAGCCTACGAGTGCTGGGCCCACCTGTGCCAGTGTGGGCGGGTGGGCTGTGCCTGGCCATGGGTGGGATCCCATGCAGGTGCTCCTCAATGGACTTCGTTAAGAGAATGGCCCAGCACCAGGAGCTCCAAGGAGCTTCGCCTGGGAATGTTACTTAAACTGCTTGTCCTCATCAACAGTAAAAAGAAGCTAGAGATCTAAACACCCAACACACACACACACAAACACGCAGGCAGCTCTGCCTGAACAGAAGCTGTAAAAGCCTTTCTCCCAGCGCTGCTCACTGTGTGGTGCACCCCCATGTCTCATATTCTGTTCTCCTACTCTGTTCCAATTTGTAAAAAAAGTTCTTGTTCCTGCCTACCAAATTGATTTCATTTCCCTCTACTGAATTGTCACCCACAGTTTTAAAAACACTTTTCCAAAGCAGTAGATTTAGAAGATAATGAAAAGGAACACAATGTCTGACTGGAACGAGTATCTTATCTACCTCAAAACTCCTACTTAAAGACAGCGCACGAGACAGTTCTAGAAACCAGAAATGTATCTAGTCTGTACTTTGCTCCCCTTGTCTTGGGATTTCATTGTTCATAAATTGAGACTGCTTGAGGAAGAAAATGGAAAGCTGAACATGTTAGAAATTCCCCTTTCGGAATTTTTAAATTAATTTATATATAAATGTGTACACTATTTATATTAAGATATTTCCATTCACAATTTAATAACCCTACCAACTCTGAGATGCTGTGGAAATAATTTCATTAAACAAATTTTTATCTTCCGTTTGTTTAACGTATATGTCCAGTATGATAACATCTGTAGTCTAGAGTATTTATGAGCAAAGTGACTTCTGTGATTCATGTACAAATCACATACATCAGAGCATATTAGAATTTTTGCTAGATATAAAATTACTTCTTTTAAGAAAGAAGAACTAGCCAACAGTTGTTCCCACATTCTCAAAGATTGAAGAAAACATGCATGTAGCCAAAGCTTAAACACACCAGCACTGCTGATACTTAAAGCAATGAAAATAGATTTTATTCAGTAACTGCTGACTGTAGGTAAGAGAGCTGAGCTGTGATTAGATTTGGAAGGAGGAAAGTGGGCTCCTCAAAGAGAGAAGGGGGGCTAGGAAGAGGGTTGACTTGGGACTCAGGAGAGCTAGAGAAGGGAAACTTTACAAAAAGCCTGAAGGCTTCTGCTGGTCCCTGAGAAACGTATCTGGGTTCATTGCCTGAGGCTCATGGAAGCCAGGCTCCTCCCCCGCTCAGAGGCAGGAGACAGAGGCCCTGTCCTGAGTTGGCAGCCTGGATTTTCCACAGCTGGCATTTTAAGGAGAGTGCGTCATCTCAGGAAAGGGTCAGAGGTGTAGGGAACTGAGCTAGTGCTTGCTCAGATCTCTGTGGGCTGCAGTTGAGGCTTAATGGTGAAGAAAGCACAGAGCTTGGTCAGGGAGTACTTTTTAATGCCTCACTGTGGCTCATAAAGACAAGAGATCTTTTCAGTTGGATGGATGGATGGATGCATGGGTGGGTGGGTGGGTGGATGGATGGATGGATGGATGGATGGATGAGTGGGTGGGTGGGTGGGTGAATAAATTAAGACATGGAAGCCACCAAAGTAGGTCCCCACGGATGGAAACAGGAAACCATGGCATTTGTAGAGGCCCTTGTGAGTCCTGACACCAAGCTGTATCCCTGAGGCCCCCATCCCTGAGCCCCGCAAGGGAGAAATATTGCTGCATCTGCTGCATCTTACCAGTGGGAAGCAGAAGCAGCAGAGACAGAATTCCCTCCATGGTCTGGAGTCTACATTTCACTGAGTCGGGGGCTCTGGTGGTGGGGTCTTTGTCATCACTGGGTCTCCCCCGGGCCTTTCAAACATCACCTCATTCCTGCCCAGCCTGACGCCCTGAGCTCCCTGAGCTCCTTGAGCTCTCTCCCTTGGGTCTTGGTGGCACTGGGCTCCCCAGCCCTGACACAACCCATCACCTGCCTGTCTCTGGCACCTGCCATCCCTCCAGCTGCGGCTGGAGAAATAGCAGGTCCTTGTGTAGACCCCACCCCACCATGGGTACTTCCTGTTCATCACCACGTGTCCCATTTGCTTGTGGGGAAGACTGCTACCTCCCACCCCCACCAAGGACCAGGGATATGTGCAGATGCCTGGGGTGTCTGGCCTGGCCTCCCTTCCTTCTATCCTCATAGTGCCCTCCTTCCTGTCCTGGATTGGCCTTAGCTCATGAGTACTTCCTCACATTGCCAGTGGCTGCACCCCCTGGGTCATAGAGATCTGTTTTTAATCTATTCCTTGCATCACTATTGGTTTGACTTTGTTGTGTCCTTTAGCAGAGATTCCACTTTTATGTACTATAGTGCCATTTTTTAATTTCTCTAAGGTGTTTGTTTTGCTTTAGATCTTCCCATCTCTCAGTCATGAATTTTCTTACAATGTTTTCATAGTGTTCTGTCTATTTAGCTTTTGGATTATCTGGAAATTACTGTTAATATAATATGGGGTATTGCTGTGGGACTGGTGCGTCTTTCACCAGACAGATAACCAGTTGGCCAGCACACTTTATTAAATAAGCAGTTATTTCCTCATAGAATCACAGTGCCACATCGCTATATATGAAGTCTTCATGTACACCTGGAATTCCCAGATTAGATTCTGTTATGGTCCTTGGTGTCCTCCCATACATTTGTCATCATCTTTAATCACAGAAGCTTCTTAACAATAGTTACATGGTAAAACTAGAACTCTTTTCTTATTCTTTGTCGAAATTAGCCACCACGTACCTTCCAATATTTTCATATTGGCCCTTACGCTGGCCTGCAAGACCTTATATGGGCGATGCCCTCTTCCTTTCTGAACTCTGTGGATCTTCTTTTCCTCTGCTTCAATCCATAGCACTCAGACTTCAAACTACCCCACTCCATGGGTGGTTGAACATACCCTTTCTGTTAGGTTTTGGGTACTGTGATATAATACCTGGGATAATAAGTTTATAAGAAGGAAAGATTCATTTTGGTTCACAGTTTTGGGAGGTTTGGTCCTCCATGACTTGGCCCAGTGGCTTTAGGCCTGTGGCACCACAGTACCTAACTGCTCCTACCAGGCCTCACCTGCTAAAGGCCCCACCATCTTCCAGTGGCACCACAGGCTGGGGACCAAGGCTTCAGCATGTGGACGGAGGGGACACCTACAGAAGCCGTGGCATCAGCCATGCCCCAGTTTACTCTGAGCTTCTGCTCTAGCTTGCCCTTGCTCAGAACCCCTTGCCCAAATGTGCAAGGCTACATGAAGGCTCAAGCTGCTCTCACCTTTTAAGGATGAGATCTGGACCGTCCCCAAAGGCGCATGTGTTCAGAGGTAGCGCTCTGGGAAGGAGCTGCATCATGGGCGCGGCCCTCACCCTTAGATCAGGCACTGATGAGTTCAGAGCGGTAGGTGCCGTTAGGAGGTAGGGCCTGGTAGGAAGAGGTGAGGCACTTGGGGTGACCTGGAAGGGGGACTCTCCCTGCCTGGCTCCTCCTTTCTCTCTGCTTCCTGACTGCTACAGGATGAGCCCCTTCCTCTACCCATGCCTTTTCCACAACACCCTTTTTGCCTTGGAGCCAGTCAGCTATGCACTGAAACCTAAAAACTAGGAGCCAAACCTGTCCTCTAAGTGTCAGGTGTTGGTGTTGTGTCCCAGAGATGAGAAGAGTGGCTAAGACACGCACTTCCCAGGGCAGGCAGCTTGGCTGCTGTTCTGTCCTAATGCCACACCTGCCACCACCCTCTGCCCAGCCGCCCTGCCCTTGGTGCCCTTGCCCTGCTCCTGTCTTCTGTCTTGGGAGCATTGAGCACCTTCTGTACTGACCCCTGTCTGCTACTGTCCATCTCCCCTTGTTAGGCTACGTGCTCCCTGAGGGCAGGGGTCTTCATTACTGTGCTCTGATCCAGAAGATGTCCTGCTCCACGCTGCACAGTAAAGTTCTTCAAAAATACCACTGAGACTCTTATGAGACTCTTCTGATGAAAAAAACAAATGTGGCAAATGTCTCCATTTATTTAGATGTGGTTGGAAAGTTTCTCTTCCAAATTTGGAGTGTTCCACAAAGCTAGTCTTGCTAGGTCTCCTTGCTAGGTGAGAGACCTCTCCTGGCCACTACCCCCAAGAGCCCTGCCCAGCACCTTAGCCATCTCTGGTCATGCCTGTGTCTGCCCATTAATTCATCCACCACAGAGCAGGTGGGCCGAGTATTTCGGAATTGAAATCTGGTCACATCGCTCCTCATCCTGAAGCACATGGCCTTCTTCTCTGGTTGGAACAGATCCCACTTTTCCCATCACAGCATAAGATGCCTCATGTGCTGGCTGTGGCCTTTCTTTGGCCCTTGTCCCTGTCTCAGGGAAGGTTGTCCCAGGCCAATCTTCCTGGTTCTCCAGAAGACGAAATCACTCTATGCATGCACTGTCCCCAAGCCTCGTCCTGCAGTTTTCATGCCCCTTATCTGAAATGCTTGTGACAAGCGCATTTCTGATTTCTGATTTTTTTCAGACTTTGAAGTGTTTATATGCACATAATGAGACATCCTGGGGACGGGAACCAAGTCTAAATGCAAAACTCATTTATCTCTCCTATACATTTTACACACCTTCCCTGAAGGTGCTTTTGCACGATGTTTTTAATTTTATGTATAAAGCAAAGTCTCTTGGTGCAAAATTTTCCCGTTGTGGCACCATGGTGCTCAGAAAGTTTCCAGCTTCATAGTGTCTCAGGTTGGGGAGCTCACACTGGACTGGCAGGAGCCAGTGCCATGTTGTTCCTGCAGACAGACGCCCTGCATGTCCCCAAGGACATTGTCATGCCAGCCTCAGTTCCTGTCCCGGCTCCCTGTGTGCCCATTTCCATCCCAGAGTGTGTGCAACCAGCTGTCTTGTTCCCGGTGGCACCCAGGCACCTGGCCTGTGTTCTCAATGAGTAACAGCAGACGGCCTCACTTGCCGCGGGGGCTTCTGGGTTTCCTTATACCTCTCATCACCGTTGCTAACCAGTTGGCTGAGGGGCGGAATCTTTTAAATTTGGTTTATTTTCCCTATTTTTGGCTGGTTTTAGTTTACTCAAATGTAAAATATATCTCTTCTTTATGGTATATATATATTTTTTTTCCATTGGTAATAAAATAAACCAATGGTTTTTCAACCCAGTAATTTTTAAAAATCAGTTTATTTTTACTATTTCTACTTGGGCAAAAGCCTTAACCCTGTCTGAACAGTCCTCCACCCCCACTCACGGGGCCTGCCCAGGGAGCCAGTTGTGAGCCCGGACACAACAGTGTCAATGTACAGATGGATGTTGGTCTCATGGGCACAGGGCTCTGGGTTTGTAAGATGAAGGTGCAACTCAGATCACATCTTAGCAACACCAAGTAGCTGGAGGACCGGTGTGGAACCCAAGTAACCTGAGGGCGGCAGAATGATCAGCTGGATTTTACCTTGGCAGTGGCAACAACAGGGGATACAGAAGGCCTGTGGTGAGAAGAAGCGTGGCCAGATCTAAAGAAATGAAAACTTACTGTGGCTGGAGGTCAGAGACCAAGAAGGATGCCCGGGGTGAACGAGCAGTCAGGTTCCCAGGTGCAGAGGCCAGCTGTGACCTTGAGGTTTCCTTGAGGGCTTTGGTCTCAAGCCCAGCCACAGGCAGAAACAGATGAGGGTGCTGATGGGCCGCAGAGAGGATTGGGTTTACCGCATACACTCAAGCTACACCGAAGGGGGTGGAGGAGAGATGTACAAGACCAGAAGGCAGAAAGTGGAACCCTAAGAAATGGAAGAGCACCCAACAGTGCAGACCAAAAGAACCAAGGGATTGTAAGTGAGTAGCAGAGCTGAATTCCAGAAAATCACTACGGAGAGCCCTGGGCTTGGCTCACAGATCATCCGTGGCCAGCTCGAAAGAGCAACTGACAAGAAATTAAGGGACAGGACAAAGCATATCAGAGGAACCGTTGGAACCCCGCTGACATGGAGTAGTTCCATTCAGCCCCTGCCCCAAATAATCTGCCTCGTGTTGGCTGGGACCTCTTCTCCTGGCTATGAACACGAATCCCAGCAGATGAAGGGTAACCACGCTCGGAACTGTGGTCTGAGTTTATTAACACTGAGGTGCAGTCACACCTGGGTTAGCTGCAGACTGTCGGATGCTGCCCTTTCAAGAATTCAGTCTTTATACCCAGGAGGGTGTGTCAGATGAGATTGTCACTTGCATTCACGATAGCATAAATGTACACATACATAAAAGCATTTTTTCTGCTGTTACAGGGCCCATATTTTATGTAGCTTTACCCTTTCCACTGCCTGTCACTCAGTATGTGGCACATGAAAGGCACTCAAAGACTAGCTGTTATTTTCTGATGGAATGAAGCCATTCATAAGAGAGAAAATTCCACAGAATCCTTGAACTAATCCCTAAGCCACTTTTTAAAATAACATCTCTGCCACAGCGGAGCATCCAACTGCAGTCAGCATACACAGCGTTGCCCTGGACCAAGAGTTCTGCAGCCACCTCTGCCAGCCTCCCTTTATAGCTTTATGAATGCATACCACTGAACTCTGACCCAAGTCCAAGTTGTACTTTGAGCCCCTGAAATACTTGGCTGTAAGGAGCTGTCCCCTGAGTACTACCCACTGCTTTTCTAGGGAAGCATCCATCCATCCGCCTATCTGTCCGTCCATCCATCCATCCGCCTATCTGTCCATCCATCCATCCATCCGCCTATCTGTCCATCCATCCATCCGCCCACCCACCCATCCTTTATGTCATTCAGTTTCTCGTTCCTTCAGAGAGCATGGGTGTAATCAGTTCTACATTAAAAAATATAATGAGTGCTTCTGATCTCAAGGATTTTTGGCCTTTGTTAAGACCAGTGTAAACAGTTCAATAAATTCACCTCAACCAATTTACTCGAACTACTAGTACTAATCACAAGTGGGTAAATAAATCAGTTAACATAAATTCAGTTGTACTATAAAACATAATATGTGCGATATTGGAGTCATTTCCAGTGTCAGAAGCTTTGATTTATCCTTTTGAAAGAATTTTGGGTCAAAACTGAAGGAAGCCAGGCATGGTGGTGCATACCTGTAATCCCAGCACTTGAGAGGCTGAGGCAGGAGGATCGTTGCAAATTCGAGATCAGCCTGGGTTACAAAGTAAGCTCAAGGCAAGCCTGAACTGCATAACAAGATGCTGTCTCAAAAAGACAAAAAAAAAAAAAAAACTGAGGGAACAAAATGCCTCCTTTTCATGCTTCCTTGTAAATACAAATGGCCAAACTCTCAGTCTATGTAGTGAATGAATAGAGTGGAAGTAGTGACGGGATTAGAATCACCCTTTTCTAGCTCCCTCGCTGTCTTGGTGCTGACTGGGTGCAGCACTGTAAAGCGAGAGGGAAATTTTATTCTTTCTATAATACCAGCTGACTGCATTTTAATGGGCCACAGTGTCACTGTTGATTTATTACCCTCTTTTGTTCTTTTATGTGTTATATTTGTCATTTTGCTGTGGCAGTTTCATCTATAAAATAGTATAGTTACAAGGAATTGGCGAGGGGACCCAGGAATGCAGTGGGGGACTCTGTTCCTTTTCACCTGTCATTTTTTGGAATAAAATACTGAGTCAAATGTCAAGTATTTGATTTTAGAAATAATGTATTTTAAAAGCCATAGATTGCACTGAAAGAGTACTTTTTTTGTTTTTATTACATACACCTAAGAATAGCATGTGAAAGATACTCAATATGGACACACAGTTTCATTGTCAGTATACTTCTGTGTTTTTTTCTTCCTATCAGCAATGTGATAAAGGAAAACCAAACAATATGCTTACCTATCTTTTATGTGCTTGTTGTACTGTCTCCTGGCCTGAAAAGCAGAAATTGAAATTTGTGTGTTGAGAAACCTATCTTTTCCTTTTGATACTAATCAGGTATGTTGTGTATGTCTGAAAAGGGTGCTGACAGGAAAGTTTGAGCTCAGAGCACGCTAAGCTTGGTAAAAGATGCAATGTGCCTGTAGTTTAAAAAAACAGCTGAAGACTGAATTGTAAAGTGTTCTTGCCTTCTCTGTAAGGAAATGTCTTATTTCCGTTTTGCCGTAAGATTAAGTTAGTATGTCCTCGGTGTTAATGCAAACTGGAAAGGCCTGGGTAACATTTAAATACAGACCAACACGAGGAACAGGTCTGTTTCTATCCTTCCTCCCCTTTGCACCAGTGGCTGGCATGCTGTCCATTGCTTATCATCAGTTGCTGATGACAGACACCAGTGGTGATGTTTTGATTTCCACCCCCTCATTTACTTTAGAAAAATTGTTACCACAGTTTAAAACATAAGACTTCAAGATGAATCCTGATAGGTTCATGCCTAAAAGTCCCCACAAATCTCATGCAGAATTTATAGGCAAAAGGTTGCACTGCTCTGTGGTTAACTTTTTGGGCGAGTCTGCATGAGTCTGTCTTGGAAATGAATACTGTTATATTACTGTAAAATGCGTAGTATTTGGGGGCACGCTGTCAGTATTTACGGTATGATCCAGTGTAATGAATCTGAATGGAAAGCAAGTCAGAATTCCCTTCTTCATCCTAAGACACGCAGGTGTAGAAAAGGCAGTAGATCAGGAAAATATGAAGGAAGGAACTAGAAAAAAATGACACCTCTTTTAGAAGAAAGAATTTTTATTTTACAGGCTATGTAAAAGAATCAGGGAAGAATTCAGGCCAGGTGAGTGAAAGGGCAAAAACCAGAGTTCTCTGTGCAGAAAGGCTCCTCTGTCCTTTCCCCGCTAGCAGGTATCAAAGCTTGTCCATCCACTCTCCAGTGGGCCGAGAGTGGGTCCCAAAGCTTTATTATATTGACTTTCAGAGTTCCAATATGTGAAAAACCAAGTCTCTAAAGCACGCACGCATGCACGCACACTGTCTCAACTGCTCTACTTTTAGAATAAGCATTGATGCCTTTGAGGGTAGTGGTCTGGACATCGGCTTTCCTGTCTGGTTTACCCTGAAGCCGTGGCTGTCCTAGTGTCCAAGTCTGGAATGCTGCCTTTAGGGCCATGATGGAGAAGGCCTTCTCCACCGTTGGCTACTCTCTTGTCCACTGGGAAGCCAGGGCTTTATGGAGCTTTGGGACAAGACGCAGTCCACTTTCTGGTGCATACCCTCTCCTTGATGATAAGTACTGTAAATATTATTTGTATTAAAAAATTAATATCTTATGAGAAAAATGCAAATTTCATATAGATTATTTAAAAAGATCTAACTACAGATTTCAGAGACATTTCAAAGACCCATGCTGCATTTGCATACACCACTACTTCATTTGAAGCAGTAATGGCTCAAAGCAGCAAAGAACTAGATCTACCCTTCCCTGTAGCGAGAGCACTGAAAACAGCCCCAGGCTTCCCCTAGCCACAGGGGTTCCTTTGTCCCCTCTTGCCCTTGGTATAATGTGAACACTTTCCTTTGCATTGCTCCTTAAGTCACATCTGTTCTAAGGAAAGCATGAAATGGTGGCCTTTGGTGGAATCCCTTAGCACGGATGGTCCATGAGCTCCCTGAGTAGCAGACTTAGACATTGAGTACCAAGTTGCTAAAATATAAAATATAAAGCAGCTTGTTGGGCATAGCTATGAGATTTTTTCCAACACGTTGTTTTCATTTTTAGGGCTATAAGTAATTATCTCTGAGAAACAATACTTGAAAACAAGGCTGGCACCTGGCTTGGAGTTATAAATGGCAGGTGCCTCACACATCAATCAAGACCTCTGATGAGCTTTCCCACTGACTCCAGCAGCTCTCTGAGCAATATGTCACTCAAGCCACGTAATTGATGCTCACTGTGCTATGTGTAATTTTACTTATGGGTTTTGCTAAGGGGGCAGCTATTAATTATGGGTTTTTATTAATTAATAATATAGTTTGTTTAAGTTAGAGCTCTTGTTCCAAAACATGTTTCATACCAACTTGTGTCTGAGATTTTGTGTAGGTGTTGTGTTTGCAGTGATTGAATTTTTGTCTGTTTTACTGAAGGAGATTTACATATATATATATAGTCTTCACAGTAAACATAATGACAAAGTTAACTTTATGATATTGCTAATTTGGTGACTCACCCTACCTCAATAATTTCTTTAGACATTGGTATCTGTTTATTTACAAATGCAACACCCATCTGCAGGTAAAGTCCAACTCAAAGTGACTCCTGCGTGTCCTTTCACCAAAGTAGGGGCTTAGGAAAAGCAATTATTCATACTTCTGCCTTCTTTTCCTACAAATAATAGGGAAGTTAGAGAATGTTTCCAAGGCAGGGACACAGGATTCAAGTAACCATTTTATTAGATAAGACTATTCTTACTAATTTGCATCCTATTGGCCTAATTGTAAAAGTTCTTCTCTGTTTTCTCCTTCCAAGGATACCAGACCATTGTAATTACTCTCAGCAAAAACTTAAAGACTCCTGCAACAAATTCCATACACGAGGATGAGAAATGGTCTCTATTCACTTAATCATTACAAGTATTGAGTTCACAGCACTTTGTTCTTGACAGCTCCTCATTTCCTGTCTCCCTGATATGTACCCAGTTAACTTTCCCGTCATTGATGGATATATATGTTACTGCCGCGAGTCCTGGGAATATAACATTTTGCCACTAGCATTTATTTTCATGCTTGCTTTCTATTAATCTCATTTGATCATTGATGAAAGTTTGGCCAGTAAATTTCCCAATAAGGACTTTTCTCTGTCATTAGAGAACTGAGTAAACCTAGGCTTCTGTGGCCATACCATGGCCTCCACAGTGAGTCTATGTTCAGAGGCAGGCCTTCTCTGGCAGCCTGTCATCTGCACAGCCATTGGAGGTCACCCAGGCCCCCTACTCAGGGACTCTCTCTGGCTCCTGGGCATCAGAGGAGGGAAGACCTGGAAGTGAACCTATTTTGGTCTTCCCTTTCCATTTCTGCTCTTCCTTCCATTTCATTTCCTTTTATACGCACGGCCCAGGGTCTGAAAATGTTAACAGGAAGTAACTAGTTAGGCTGTGCAAACCAGGGAGGCAAGATGTCTTAGTTACTTTGTTCATTGCTGAGATAAAACACCTGATGCCCGAAGTTAAGGGAGGAGAGGTTTATTTAGCTCACAGTCCATAATTGGCTGGTTCCAAGGCAGAATGGCTCATGGTGGAGGGGCAGCTGTTCATGATGGTGGGAAACAGCAAATGTAACAAGGGAGAGCGGACAAGCCTCTTTCTGTCTCATATTGTATGCAGGCTGCCCACTCTAGGATGAGTGTAGCACTCACACCCTTAATCCTTAAGTGTAAGGATTCGGCCATAATGAATCATTCACAAACTCTAGATTCAGCCGGCTCTGAAAAGCTGCCCCCCCCATGACTGCATGAGGCTTTTGGGGGACATCCAGACACAAACCATAACACAGAAATACAGTGAGGTTTCCTCTGAGGGTTCTGATTTGGCAACATGTCCTCACCTCTGCGATAGACCCCTGGTATGAGCTCAGAGATGAAAGCAACCGGTTGGTCCCAAGCTTATAGGTTAGTACGTGATAGAAAGGAGATGCCCATATCTCAGAAGTCAGGGCTGATACTAGGAAGCGCAGTACAAGAGAACTTAGGGAAGCAAGGTACTGCCACGGGTCTCTTCGGGAGGACGGTGCTCCCTGCAGAGCCAGCTCCAGGAGCCCCACTGGGCTTTGTGGTCTTGAAAGGACAGGCAGGGACCAGCAAGCCCAGAGGCCAGGCTGGGTGGGGAAAGCTGAGCATCCGCCTTTAGATGGCAACGGTAGGGTAAAGGGAGGTGGAGAAGGGGAGGAATGGCCTTTGACAGAGGCCTTAGGAAGCTTCTGTTGTGGTTTTGGATTTTAAATGAAAGTGTGCCAGATACAGCTGTTATTTAGGAGGATCTAAATTGGCTGCAGAGGAGGAAACCAGGTTCAAGGGAGAAGGAAGAGCGGGACAGTGAAGAAAGACAAGCAGCAGCAGACTCTAATTTGTTGGAGATAAAGCAGGGGCGAGTGGGAACCTGACCTGTCCCTGTCCCTCAGCCCAGAGTCAGAGTGAACTTCTTTTGTGATTTTTCAATGCTGGACATCAGAACGTCCCTTCTATACAGCCAGACTCAAGCGCTTGCTCTAACCATCACAGGGCACAGAGTACAGGGTGGGCACACAGCAGGAATCCTTCTCAGCCTTTCCCTCAAAACTCAACTCTGCTTACGACCGTGTGCTCAGAATCTTTTTTTCCTGGGTTTGGGGTGTTGCTGCATGGTAGAGCACTTGCCTAGCATGTGTGGGTCCTGGGTTCCAGTTCCCAGCAGCACACAGGCACACAGAGGTGCTTTCCTATGCCTGCATGCAGATCACACATTCTCTTCATAATGTCCCATTTTTTAAGACACTCATTCAGCAAGGACTTGGTCCTTCGCTGATCACTGGACGTCAGAGATGGTAAGAAATGGTCACTGCTCTTGGAAATCTCCACCAAGTCAGACACCCACCCTCTCCTGTTAGATAAATGAGCCGAATTCCTTTTGTCCTTCTTCAGGGTCTTTCTTTACTATTCTGTGCAACACTTGGGCTCCTCTTCTGTGATTCCCTTTCCAACTCCACCCTGACCAGCATTCCGTCCTCGCAGAAGGCCCCACAGACCCGCTAACCCCATGGCTGCATTTTTCTCCTATGCTTGGCCCAGCAAAGTCCTCAGATATTTGTCTTATTTTTATTTCAGGGTGTTTCCTTTGTTACAGCATAGTTACTTTCCCATCTTCTCTTAGGAGCTCCTCTTTACACCTGATAGAGATCATTTTAGATTTGAGTCTTGCCTTGTGGGGCTGGCAGTCGTCACCGCAGCTTTCTCTTTCAAAGTAGGGGCTTCACAGTCAGACACTGCCGTTGCAGGGCGCATCTGCGACTCCCTGTCCCAGCAGCTCAGACCAGCCCAGCTAACCTGACAGCGCTTGTCTCCAGTCTCCCCACTCATAAAGCAGCAGAGACTATGCCTCCTGCCCCACTACAGTTCTGTAAGGCTCCTGGTACACAGTAGGTCTTCAGCAAGTTACCCTCCTTCCCTGCTAACGTAGCAGCACTTGAACAATTGGTTAGCATACTTCGAAGTCCTTTACGGTTATGGGTATCGTCCGATTCCTGCATGTTGAGTCTAATCACAAGTTAGTTTCATTCCACCAGGTGTGTGTCTTAATTATATAAAAGGATATTTTCCAATACTATGAGGGTAGAAATTAGCCAAATGACAATGTAGGATATCAAGAAGTGTTTAAAAATAACAAAATTAACTTCTTCCTCCTTGTTGACGTAGTCTGTATACTTCACCACAACCACAGGTGTGGGTACAGCACCCACAGAGTTGGGTTTTGAGGTATGCCGTGGGAGGGAAAGTCCTCAGGGGTCAAGGGTACTGTAGCTTCCTAGGTCTGACCTCAGACCTATAACCTGCAATCTGTGCCCAGTTGGCCACATGCATGTTTCATGGGCTCCGAGCATGAGATTCCTACGTTCCTTGTAACTGAAGAGTCTGTTCTAGAATAAGCAGAATACCACAACTGATATAAACCTTACATACTGTAGCACTTTATTAAGGAAATAATGACTGCCTACTAAATTGGAATCTGAGGGTGATAGGACCCCTACTGCTGCACCCACGTCACATGCCCAAGGGCCACTTTTGTGTGGCGTGAAGAATACCTCCATATCCACACGCAGTTTGCCACACTCTTTGCACATCTTTTGAGCCTCAAAACTATGGGTACTCCCAGCAAGCATGTAGAGATTTTGAGTACACTTGCTTTTTAAGACAATGAGTGATAAATCTCAGGCAGCAGTAGGAGTTGTAAGGGGGTTTTGCAGACAGTTCTTTGTGCTGGAAGTTGTGGTATCCCTTCTCCAGCAGGAAGAATTAAGTGCTAAATGCCAGACCATGCCCTAAAGCGTAAAGTTGGGAAGAACTCGACAAGACAGTAAGGTGCAGTTTTACTGACTTTGGAGCCTAGTTTCAGACAAATAGTTGGAAACGTCCATTCTTAGCTAAGTCATCCTCACAAACAATCAGTTTCACAAGCAGCGAATCACATCCCCTTTATTGATTACCCACTTCATGTGAAAGGTGCACATAGCTGATGTCTTAGTATTGGCAAGTTGTTTCTTCATTTTATTACTTGACCATGATTTGAGAAGTTCAAGTGGCAAAAAGAAAGTATTTCATCAGAATAGTAACAGCACTAGTAATTCTCTAGGGACTTTTACAGTGCAGATAGAAAGGGATAAGTCTTTGATGGATCATTTTATTCACAGGGCACCAGCCACATCAATAAATAAGAGCAATAACTGACATGAAATTAGAACAGAAACAAAAAAGTAGATTAATTTTTAGAGAACATATCAAACAATCCAGTATCTCAGTTTTATATGAAAACCTGTGTTTCTGATGATTACTTGCAAGTCGTACGTGTTCTGTGTGCCCCGGAGAGGAAATGAGGAGCAAAGGAGTTATAAATTCAAAAACATAATCAGGTTACAAATAATACATAATGTAGATTATCCCAGGAGTAGTGATTGCTTTGCATTCCTGAGAAGGAAAACAGTGATAGGTAATTTAACTGAAAAATCTTGGAGATGTTTTGCGATTAGGTGTGATGTTAATGTGAAACTGGAAACAACTTAAGACCGTGAAGTTTTAATTCTCTGAGCCACAAGCCATGAGCAGACTGTCTTTACCACAAGCTGAATGTTACTTTATTTTTGTTTTTTGGCTTTTGGTACTTAGGGTTGAACCAGGGGTCTTTATAAGAAGCTGTATCTCCAGCCCGTTTCCAGTTGGAGCCACCACGGCCTCCCGATATCCACAAGCTGTTTAGCCTGGGCTGGCACCTGAGATCTTCCTGCCCCCACCTCTCAGAGTGCTGCGGTTGCAGGTGTGTGCCCCCACACCTGAGTAGCATGTTCTTCAGGACAGAGCTGTCTGACACACTTGGACAAGCAATATTCTTAGATGTTTTCAGGTTTATTTTCTACTGTTCTCTCCTCCCACGGACTTCTCCACCGCCCTATTGTAACCCTCCTCCAAAGTTCCCATAGTTCCTGTCCCTGGATGCCAGGAGTGCTGCGGCCTTGCTCTGCCCCTGGCTCTGCGCGTGTTGGTGGGGCTTGCTGCTGGGATTAGCTCAGGTGCTGTCTGTCTGTGAGGTTGCCCCTGTTCCAGTTGCATCCACACCGTCCCTTGTGTTCTTACAGTTCCTGTGGCTCCCCGCTCACATGGGGGACTCTGGCCTGTGGGCCCCAACCTTCAGCTGCTCACAAGCCCATCCCTCCTCCTCAGGGTGCAGGAGGTCCCTGCCGGGGTGCCCCAAGGTGCTTCCTACACTTAGCACCTCTGATCTACCATTGGGCCACTAGGCCCAGTTCCACTCAGCGCCTGGGTCTCGGGAGGGTGGGGCTGGCGGTAACGGTGGGGCCTGCCCACTGGGCCCGCTGAGCCCCTCACGCAGCCTCTTGGGCTGCTTTTAGTAGCAGCTGGTCCACCTCCTTTGCTCCTCATTCCTCTCCGGGGCGCACAGAACACGTACGACTTGCAAGTAATCATCAGAAACACAGGTTTTCATATAAAACTGAGATACTGCATTGTTTGATATGTTCTCTAAAAATTAATCTACTTTTTTGTTTCTGTTCTAATTTCATGTCAGTTATTGCTCTTATTTATTGATGTGGCTGGTGCCCTGTGGATAAGATGATCCATCAAAGGGCATCCCCTGCCTCATCCCCTTCGCCTTCCGCCAGACCATTCTTGTTTGCAGTGATGCCATAGTTTGTCCCACTTGAAAGGGACCTTCCGACCCCCAGGGTCTTCTCCCGCCGCTCTCCAAGGAGCCTTTCTTTGTCTGTGCTGACCTCAACCTTGACCTCGACCTTCCCCGTCCCTGCTGCGGTCTGGCCCCCTCCTGGTCCCGCCTCCCACCTTTGTGTTCCCTTCCTAAGAGCAGGTCATAGCTTTTCCATCTTCTCTATCTTTTTTTTTTTTTATTTTGGAGATTGAACCCAGAGCCTTCCCACTAAGCAACCTCCTGGCCCTTTTTTAAATTGGGAGACTCGTTCTCACCAGGTCACTAAATGGCCTGATCTGGCCGGAACTTGTGAGTCTCCTGCCTGGCCCTGCAGGTGTACCGCAGTGCACCGACATCCCTGAAATGCGTCGCCCAAGGCTGGACCTCTGTCCTGCCTGTCTGGCTGCCTACTTGATCTCCTTTGGCTGTGCATAGCTCAACCACGCGGTCCCAAACCAAGCTTCTGGCTTTCCCTTCCCACCCTCCCACGCTCTTCCTCTCCAGCAGCTCCTGCGAGAAATGTGGATGTTGACACTGCACACCAGGCGTGGCGGTGAATACCTGTGGTTCCGCTGTCAGAATACAGCCGCCTCCCTCCAGCACTGCAGCCACCTGCTTGCACTGCTGTGACAGCTGTGGCCGGCATCATTGTTTCCATGCTCCCATCTCCTCGGTGATCCTCTTTAGTGCCAGCCAGTCACATCCCTTCTTTGCCCGGAGTCTTCCCAAAGCTCCCATCTCAAACAGTGAACAGCAGGCTCCTTCCTGCCCTCTGCAGAGGAGCCCCAACCTCTTGCCCCACCCTTTCCCAGCTCTTGGCATGCCAAGCCCACCAGCATTCCGCCTCACAAACCTCTCAGCGCTTCCTGTTTCCCGGATGTGGGCCTGGCGGTGGAGACGTCAGTTTGGAACAAGCGCTCCCCACTGTGTTGCTGGAAACAGTGCAGTGCACACAGCTGCGTGCCCAGGGAGCATGTGTTGAGTGAACGACTATCGCAGATGTTTTCTTTGCGTTCCAGGTCAGCCCGGCCCTGGTCACCGTTTACAGAGCTTCACCTTGGCAGTGTTTGGAGACCAACCCCCAGCCCCTCCCACACTCTGAAGCTGCCCATGCTCTCCAGGGCTCTGGGCACCAGCAATGGCTTTCGTGGTCTCTGGGCTGTCCCCTCAGGTCTCTGGGGACATCTGTGTGGCCAGTTCAGTAGTCAAAGTTGGTCCAGACCTCTGGCCAGTGGCTGAATACATCCTGTCCTTGGCTTGGCGTTTAATTTAACAAGTTGCTAAGTTGCAAATCAGCCATAAACCACATTGCATAATTATTCCCTCCTGAAGGGAGATGTTGGATGTGAAACCTTAAATACTGGAGTTTGGTGGAGAGACCTCCCTTTTTTACTTTGGTCATTAAAACTAAGTCACCTTTTTTACCTTGGTCATTAAAACTAAGTCACGTTGGAATTCAGCAGACTGAGTATCCACGAGGACCACACACCGCCATCTGAGTGCCGTGGCCTCAGTCTTTTCTTGACGGAGGGGTCCTGTTCCTGTAGAGAAAGTGCCCCAGCCAAGCCAGTGCCCATGGTTACATGTACACATCAAAGTTTAATGTTGGAAAGAACGAAGTGTGCAGGGTTCTTTAAACAGTGCACACAGGAGAGAAAAAACTGCCTTTCTGTGAAGAGTTAGAATTTACACAGAAGGACAAACAAGTATAAAAGTTTGCACCATTAGAAACATGGCAAGAAACAAACAAGAGAGAGGGGAAAGTATTACCACGAAAACACCTCTTGCCAAGCAGAGCTGCAGAATCCATAGATGGGGGTGAGGGAAAAGAAAATGACACTGAATTACAGCCGTATTCAGTCACAGATTGTCTTCTGTCCTACGCCCAGGGACAGCCCCTGAGCACAGGCTTGGATTTCTGGAGCAGTGGAAGCAGGAAAAGGGAGGCTGTCGTGTTGATGCCTGGTTCAGGAAGGACAAGAGGGGTCGAGGCGGAACTAGAGGGCCACAGGGAACCCAGGCCAGCAGTGCCCATCAGCCAATGGTCTGGGCATGTGGCTTCTGTCACCCAGACCTGTGCTATGTCCCTGCTCCTCCAGAGAAGCCCTAATAAATCTGAGCCCCCGAGCCAAGCGGAAGGTTGGTCACGAGCAAGCCATCCTGCCTGGTTTGAGTCACTGTCCCATTTTGCATGATTGCTACCGTAATCACGTCGCAGCTGTGTCACTTGGAGAGAACATTTCATTTTCTTGACCTGCAGTGGGAAATGAGTTAAAAGTGAGTCCTAAGGAATGAGAATACTGGGCTCACGCGGGCTGCATGCGAATGTGCTGCCTGCCTCCCAAAGCGGACAGGGTGCGGTGACCGCCCGTCCTTACCTCAGAACAGCAGAGCCACTCTGTTCTCCCAGAGCCAGAGAAGTGCTGGAGGAAGGAAACAAGAATTTAGTTAGTAGGAGTGGGCACGGCACTGTCAACAAGACACGCTATTCTCTTACTGTACACAGTACGTGGGTTATAGCATAGCATTTTTTATGTTTCAATTTTTACTTGAAACTTTTCTAAACATTTTCTTTCCCAACTAACATAATTTTGTTACCCACAAAACAGCCTTCAGTCATTTATCTATTTAGATTTGAAGAACAATCAGTCTCTAAGGAGATAAATAAAATGGCTTCCAATATGTCAACATTTGGAAGAATAAAATCCATTTTATTTTCTAAAAGTTGTGTCTTTCAAATTGGCCACGAAATCAAAATTGAGAAATGCTTTTCAGTTTCTGGATTTGGAATGTGAACTTCTTTGTGTGGATTCCTTCTTGTTGAAATAATTTTCATTCATTTTTTTATCACATGCACATTTTGTCTTTAGGTTTTTCTTAGCAATTAGTAGAGTGTAACAGATTCCCCCTGATGGACTGGTGCTTCTGTGTTCCAGAAGCTTATGGGGGTTTATTTCAGGTGTAATTACCATAAAAATAAGTGACGTTAATGCTTTCAACATTTAACTAGACAACTGGTTTGAGAGAAATTTATACAAACCAAATAGCAGGACCTCCTCTTGCTGTTATCAGAAATAAAAATGGCCTGTAAGGCTTACCCATGAGATGCTCACCTATCCAGATGTTGTGAATGTCCCTTTTCTTGGAATGCGCAGCTGTGGTAGAAACCAAGGTGATGGGAAGGACAGTGATAGCCCGAATTTCCGCATTTCTTGGCAGTGGCTCATGTTAGGGTGCTCCAGGGACACACAGAGAGAGGGACACAGGTGGAAAGCCCAGTGGAAGGACAGAAAGAGCTAGCGTGAATGTTGAGTCTAAATGATGCTTTTACCAAGAAAAACAGCACAGAAAACTCTAAGGTGGGAATTTAGACGTGAAATTTTTGTCTATCCTGGGAGGTGGGCTGGGTGGGGTCTCAGATGGGCAGCACCGTCACATCCTCGTGAGAAAGGGAGAAGAATCCTTAAAAATGGATTCTGTTTAGAGAACTGGACATTGCAGTCCTAATATTTTTCATCCTGGACTTGTTTAGCAGAGGAAATGGATGTATCATCAGACCCAGATTTGACATTCCATCACATTATACCATACGCAGGACTGCGGTGTGCTAGTCATGGGCGGGCATGCGAACGGAGACGCGGCCGCCACTCGAAGGCCCAGGTTATCTCCTTTAAACAGATATTAAATGTGGGTGCCAGCGGTGTGCTCACCAGCTGCTTCCCACTTTGTGAATAAATTGCTTAGAAGGAGTCTTTTGCCTGCCAGATGTGACCTAGATTTTGATTTCCAAAGGCAAGGGGAAAAACCTCTATTGTGTTAAAAAAAACAAAACAAAACAAAACAAAAAAAACAATTGCGGCTAAAATGCATGGTAAATGAGCTTATCTCACTTTTCCAGGTGTTTGGGCTAATATGTTATGGAATTACTGCTTCATTTATGAAAAATAATTGAGGAAAATGTTCCAGCAAATCAAATTTGGATAAAGGCTTAGGAATAGCTATTGTGTTGCTAGCAACTTTTTAAATGGAAGAAAGAACAGGAGCTAAGAGAGATGATAAAAATATTTAAAAGCTGTATTTGAGAAGAGTCCTATGAAAGGGTCAGACGTGGGTGTGCTATGGTTTAGTAAAATATTGAAGAACAGCGTGAACAATTACAGTCCTTCCAGTGTGTATGAAAGCTGTTTTAAAAAATCAAAGCTCGTCTGTCTGTTGGCTCTGATAAGTCTTATTATCCTGTTCACAGCAGCAAAATTTTTAAAAATGTAATGTCTTTATTCCCTTACCCACTCTCTGTCCCTTTTCATTTCCTTTCATCTTCAGGTGCTGCCACTCCAAAGCCTGTCCCAGAGCCTGAGAAACAAACAGACCACACTGTTAAAATT
This sequence comes from Dinomys branickii, assembly GCA_004027595.1. Classification (NCBI taxonomy): domain Eukaryota; kingdom Metazoa; phylum Chordata; class Mammalia; order Rodentia; family Dinomyidae; genus Dinomys; species Dinomys branickii. The sequence goes on along the minus strand of PVLD010003563.1, from coordinate 53,035 downwards.
GCGGGAGTCATCGCGGGCATCTTGCTGTTCGTCATTCTCTTCCTCGGAATTGTGCTGGTGATGAAGAAGAGGTGAGCACCCAGGCATTGCCGGCGTGCAGTTACTCCACTGTCTGCCAGGCTGCTTCATGTGCACGACGATATTCAGTTACTGAGTTGGCGCTGGGGGTCAAGGCATATCTGTGACTGTGTCTTTATTATTATTTTTCATCAAGTAGTGTTACAAGGTTATGGGGCAGAAATAGAGTAAATGACTGTGAGTTTGTAGGAATATACAAAGAATGTCCTGCCAGAATGATGTAAGAGTGAGGTGTCTTCCCAAACGGTGGTACATGACGCTCTAGCAAGCTGTAGAAGCCACTTAGTCTACAGGAAATCATTAGTCCCCAGTACATATATGGTATCGTATTTGGTGTTCTTGAGAACACAAGGAGACTTGCACACTATGTTGAAGATGATGGTGCTAACAGAATGTACTGAGCCCATGTTATGCACAGGCACCATGCGAAACATTTAGTTAATGAGCACAATATCCCATGAAAAAAGAGAAATTCAGTAACAGAGCCAGAAGAGAAGGCAGGGCAGTGCTGGCCTGTGTGAGGAGAAGTCCTAGAGCCATTGAAGGTTATAACATGGCCCACCAGCCAAAGGATCACCTTGGCAAAGAAATACATAGATCTGGCAATAATTATTGTTCCTACCTTCCATACCTGGAAAATATCCAGTGTCTTCCTTCGTGGAAACAAGTAAAATGATGCTTAACTATAAAATCTTCAACTCATAAAGAAGAGACTGACATGAAGGCACATAGTGAGAAGTGATAGATTTTCCCAGAGGAAAGGCGTGGGTCTTGATGCTCTTCTCTGCAATGTAAGAATAATTTGAGTTGGGAGTAGAATGAGGGCTCGGCGGGAGGGGGAAGGTGGAGAATATGTGGGCAGGTGGAGGTCGGCCGTGGGAGTCATGTCTGGTCACGGAACGAGGGTGGCTGCGTCCCAACGGGCTTTCTGCCAGGGGATGGCACAGTCTAATTCTTAGGAAGTTGAACCAGGTGGGGAGGGAAACAGCTGTGGTCGGGAAGAAGAGTTTAATGAAGGGAGGAGCAACCTGAAAACCATCTAAGAGGTACATTTTAGAAGCCGCCTGGCCAGAGTCAGGAACCTCATGCCTGGTTTGGAAGGTGGAGACATCGCTGACCAGAAGGTGGACAGCTGAGGAGGAGCAGGACATAGTTTGGGGTTAAGATGGAGAGTTCCGATTCTGCATGAGCCAGGTTGAGGCTTCCATTAAGCGGAGCTGTTCCCTACCAGTGGCTGAGGCGGTGTGAACCGGAAATAATAATTTCTGAAAATCTGCATTTCTGGAGTTGAAGTTCTGGGTTAGGATGAAGCCGCGTGGAGCTACTGTAGAGAGAGAGAATGGAATGCTGGGAAGGAAGCAGGACCTCGGGCACCAGCAGCACGTACGGGGAGAGGGAGCGTGCGGCTGCACATGCGTACACGTGCCCCCGCCTTGCTTCTGCTCTGTGTACGTCTTTGCTCCCTGCACGCTCTGGAACAGCGAGCTTGCTCACACCTGTGTCCGTGCCTGGCCTGGGGCCTCATCATGTTATGTCCTGGTTCCCGTTTTCTCACTTTTTACCCATTACTCAACTGCTCTCTTCATTTTTAATTCTTTCTTCCATTACATTCTGTTTTATTCCTATTATTTCTCCTTTCATTCTCTATTTGTCCCCCATCTCATGTTTATGTAGATTCCTAATTTTTTGGCACGAAAAGGTGGGGTGTTTTGTTGGGGTTTTTTTGATAATATAGCCAAGCAGCCTTTTCCATGCCTAGCTGTCAAACTGAAATTTTCAGGGAGATTTATTGTAAATGAAGGGAATATGTCAGATCTTGGGTCATCTGGCCAGCTGTCTGTGAGGAACAGCCTGAAACTCGTAAGAGGCTTGGCCCTTGTGGCCTTAGCTAAATGCCAGCTAATCCTCCAAGGTCCTGTTTCTGCTGGATTAACTCATTTTTCTACCTACATCTCTCAGGTAGACACTGAGGCGCCGTTATAAATTATGCATTGGAAGAGGTTGCCTCTGGTAACATACGGCCTTGATACAACTTCAGACTAACTTTCCTAAGTCCTGTCGGATTTTACACGATTATGTGCCATGCAGTGATCTTAAAGGATTGTCCTCACAGCATGTGTTGCTGCTGCTCCTGCTGGGTTTGCTTTTTCTGAAATAAAGACAGTGTTCATGAAGCAAACTTGCCAGTATACCATACCTGTAAATACAACACTGGTAACATTCAGGACCTGAATAGCCAGCTAGGTACACAAACTGTAGTGTTTCATAGACATTCTTAAACTCTGGATCATTCAGGGTTTCTCACCAAAATTGAAGCCTACATTTGAGAGGCAGTGTTTCCAGACAGAAGTGTAAAAACATACCACATGTCATTGACAAGTCTCCAGCGTGTTTCATTATTGGAGCCAACCAGTGCTGGTCAGCAAGGAATTGGTCTTTTAGCCCTGTTTCCCAGGGTCCTTGGGAAAGCTTCCGTTAAAAAGGAGGTGCAGCGGCAAGTCAATCAAAGAGAATGAGAGGGGAGGGAAAGAACTACCTCCGGTGCCAAGGTCTGTGTGTAATGAGCCATTTTGCCAAGTATTGTCTGTTGGGAGCTCATTCTGATGGGTATTTGCTAGTTTCCTCTGCCCACAGCGCTCTGAGCTCACCGGCTCACACACACACCAGTGGTCTAGAGGACAGGAAGACAGGCCCTACAGGTCCCCAGCACTTCTTCAAGTCCCCTTAGAAGCAGCTGGTGGCTTGCATCTGTGTCATCCTGTGTCTGTGTCATCCTGTCATCCCTGGGCCCAGAGACCTGAAGAGGAGAACTGAGGAGCAGAGGGCATTTGGTTGGGATGCATAGTCCATTATTGGATGAACATCATTTTCCTGAGGGCCTGGCCTTTGGTGAACACCAGCTGCTGGAAGATAGCCTCTCACAGAAGCAGTACAACCTGTCTGATGCAGGGGAGACCATGGCACTCTTTGCGTGGAGTGTAATGAATAAAAACCCACATGACCCTTAGCTTTATTTGGCTACCAGGCCTCATAAACCTCTCATGGTTCAGTGACTGGTTGTTCTTGTTTGACAGACATTAATCAATTTCACCTTTCCTGGACTCTTAAGTTTTTCTCTAAAAAATTTATAAGACCTATACATTTATTTTTATTTTATCCTGTAGGCAAAGCAATTTCTTTTTACTTTCCCTATTGCAAAATTATATGTTCTGAGGATGCAGAGTTCTGTTGCTGAAATGTTAAAGGAAGGATATGAGGTAAATATCTATAAAATAAATGTTTCATACACAGGCACATGGCAATAAACTCTCAAAATTAATATACAGTAACTTGCATTGGGGACATTTCTACCGTATTTCGTCTGTGTATAATTAAACATAGTTGTATAAAATGAAAATTTTTACATTTTCAACATTTTTGTAAGGAATAATTTATCTCAATAACATATTTGACAGAATTTACTATATAAGCACCATCAATTTACCATGATTAATTATATTTACTATTGTTTAGAAAATTGCTGTGGATCCTTCATAAGTTTGAGAACATTTGTATTAATTACAATAAACCTGTCTCAGCCATTGCGTTATCGAGAAATTGCAGAAGTTGCAGCTACTGAGAAATAATTAAACAGATATGAACTATTTTACAAAATAGCAAGTGGTACTTATTCTATGACATAAACACCAGTTATTGGTAAATATAACTAATTTAATCTTGAGATAGTAACCCCTCTCCTTTCCAAATTGCATTGCAGCAAATGTACATTTTACAAGTGAAGCACACATTATTAAATATTTAGTACCCATTGTATTATATTGAAACAATACTAGCACTACCAAGAAGAGACTCACAATGAAAATGAGAAATATTCCCGAAGACATGAAACAAAAAGATAAGAGGGAAAATTTGATGAAAGCCCTGTTTTCAAAGAGACGCCTGAAGTGGATGGCTGGAGGCAAGTTGAGGTTAGCTACAGCCCCCACTTGGCCTGTTTACAAAGGAGATGCAATTTTTCCTCTCAGTAGTTAAGTGTGACTTGTATACAGAAAACATCACCAGCCTGGACGCCCAGTTTAAAGTCTTGTTTCAGAGTCACGCTTCCTGAAACTACCTGGAAGAAGTCCCATGCCGACATTCCTTTCTGAATAGTAGATAAAATACGTGCTCTTAACATGTAGGCACATAAGTGAGAACCAGGTGCTGAGACCTTCTGCCCTACAGTTCTTTGAGGTGCTTAAAAGCAGCTGTACATGCACATGGCTGTGTAGAGACATATCACCTTCACCTGACCATTGCCCCTGTCCTGCAGGTTTCCAGGTGACGATAACTGAAAGGCCTGGTATGAACAGGTCCACCTGTGCCAGTGGGTATCCCCACTGTGCCACCTGCTCCACCCTGGACTCAGATGATCTCCACTCTGTTGTTGACCCCAGCTCTGCCTAATGGCTTATGTAACAGTGTTTCATTAGGGGTTCTTTGTGCCTCTGCATAGGATGATCTCAAGAGGAGTGTGGGGAATGTAGGTACTGGTCTGCCAGCTGTCAAGAGGAAGCTGTCAGGAATGGCAAGGACCATGGCTTTAGTCTTGCAAGCTTGGCTTCACATCCCCACTCCCCACTCTGGAGAAGTATGAATTTAAATGTGAGGTACAGTGGACCCTTGACTTACAAACTTGATTCACCAGGACTGTATGTAACTCAAGTTGATGAAGTCAAGACTATTTTTCCCATAAGAAATAATGGGAATACCCATAATGTGTTCTGAACCTTCCAAAGCACCCCTTAACTAACCTTTTCGTCATTAAAAAGGGTGGTATAATGCACATAATTTGTCAGAAACACTAATAATTTTCCTAATGTATTCACCAAAAAGTTATAAAATGTGCCTAGCTTACCAGAAACAACAATTTCGTAGCATACTCACCATTCACGTTGACATCTTTGGCTTGTAGGAGGGAGGATGAAGGGGAAGGCAGTCATTGTTTGGAAGGAGAGGCCCCTTCCTGAGCACATCAGGACTCTGGCTCTCCGTGTCCTTTCTTTCCTTGGAAGAGTTCACAGCTCACTAGGACCTGCTTCTGGCTCACCGGATCCCAGCCTTCCCAGAGCTAAAATCTTTTTTTTTTTTTCGGTACCGGGGATCGAACTCAGGACCCTGTGCTTGCTAGGCAAGCACTTATTCCACTGAGCTATATCCCCAGCCCCAGAGCTAAAATCTTATCTAAGGTTGTCCGTCCCTGTCTTTCTTAACACTGTTCTTTATGATGGCAATTGGTTTACTTACCTTCCTCTTCTCCCTCAGCTTCTTCTCGAGCTTTTTGGGAGCCATTTTGATAGCAGTAAGCATAGCAATTACATAAAGCACTGACCGAAATCATGTGCATAAGCACGCCCATCTGAGCTCAGACTGACAAGTAAAAATGGACTCATTTATGAAGTTCCAACATAGTCCTCTTGCTTGGAAAACACTTGGCAAACTGTAGACAGGGTTATTCTGTCTAGGAGCAGCCTGTTTCTCTTGCCTACGCATGCTCAGGCGTGAATCGGTTTCCACTGTTAACTACATCCTGGCGATGGTGAGGGACAGTGCTTGCCAGTTCCAGACTGAACACCTCAGACCTGGTGTGTCCCTCTCCCCACAGCCCAGGCTGGACTGCTGGCTCTGTACCTTTTGCTGTGAGTGGCTGTGTGCATCTGTCTGCGCCCTTAGACTGTAGTCGGCTGGGAGTAGGGCCGGTAATCAAGTTTGACTAGCAGATTGTTCCCCTGAGTGGACGCTAGTCCACCTCATCGTGAAAGACAGAAACGGGGCTTTCCGAGGCTCGGGCTAGGATGTAGTACGTGGTAGAGCATTTGCCTATCACCCAGGACATTCTGGGTTCCATCCCCAGCACCCAAAAAAACTTAATAAATAAACAATGGTGTGACATTATACTTTGGATTGCTTTGGCTTTAGAAAGAAATTTGGGACAAGAAATGTAACTTTGATAACATCATAGAATGTTTAATTCATTTTTCTATAATATAGATATTCTGACAGACACAGTCCCTACTTTGACTGCGGTATTTAAGTTTGAATAGTAATTCTTTAGATTTTTAATTTCATATATTAAAATCATTGAAATGATATGTATATATTTAAATGGAGATACAACTTAATGAAAAGAAAAATGGATTAATTTGAGCCACCACTTATTTTGTTTATTCAATTTGTACTTTTGTATGCTTCGTGGATTCACAGTGATTACGTATTTATGGGGCACAATGAGGTACTTCAGCACCTGTGTACATTGTGTCCTGCTCTGACTGGCATCTGACTGGCATGTCCGTCACCCCAGACCCTTGTCCTTCCTGGTGCCAGCGTGTCTGCATCCTCTTGTCTTCCCACTGGTTGTCACCGTGGTTACTCACCTGCTCTCTAGCCCTCCACTACTTTCCTCAGCCTCTTCTGACCACTGTCCTATCTTTAAGCAGCTCTGAAACTTTCCCTTTGTACTTGGTTAACAAGCAACGTGCATTTAGATTAAAAAGCCTACTCAAAATACTAAATAAGCAACCTCAGGGTGAGTTTTTCTTTAGACCACAGGCATGGTCCTAAGTCACTTAAAATCACTTAAAACACTGAACATCCCAGCTCCTCCATCCATGTGTCAGGCATGGAAAAGAATAGACTTGCATCTGCAGAAGCTCTGCCGACCCCTCGGCCTCCTTTGGGGCTTCTGGTTGCTGGAGTTTCTACTACCCAGTTTCTTTCTACTGCCCAGAGCTTTCCCACTGCATGACTGAAATGCTTCTTTGAGGGTGTTTGATGTTGAGTTTAGGGTTCATTGTCCTTGTGTGAGCCAGAAAACATTCATAGGGAAACATTCGGGGATGGGGTTAGGGTGTGTACGTAGTTATCGGGAGCTACCAGACTGTGCTTTAGCCTTTCCTAGTTTGCCCATCTGAAAGCCTGAGGTTGAGTCGGCAGTCAGTAGCTAAAGAATTTGGCTTGCCCTTAAGGAAAGATGGTCAGTTACCACAGTCTAATTCTTAAGTATGGAGAAGATCACAGAGATACATTAGGATGCTGAAAATGAAATGGCAACCATCCTGCCTCAGCAGCCTTTGTCCTGGAGTGTCTTGTTCCCTTAGGGGACGCGTAGAGATCTTTGAGTGTCCTCAGTGGAAAACACTTAATTGTAATAGCTTCTGCAAGCGACATAGTTTTGGAGTCATGATTTTTCTTCTTTAATTCATTGAGCTAGGGTTGACTAGAGTTGTGGCCATATGGACATCAGAAGGCTGTACTCCCAGAGGCCACTAGGGCTGACCCAAGCAGAGACACATAAGAACCATTCTGATGAACCTTTGGTCACTACCTGTTTCTGTCTACAGATGTTTGTTACACCAGGAAGACACCACAGACCCCTCTGCATCCATGCTGCCCATCTACCCACATACTTATTGGTGCCCCGTGATGTTCTCCGTAGCCCTGCTAGCCTGATGAGGCAGTTCCTACTCATGGGTACAGGAAGGCTTAAGTCTTGGTTGTCTTTGCAGGCAGTGTGGCCCCTTTGTAAGCAGAGCTCAGTCTGTGCCCTGCATTGCCCTTGCTGTGGACTCCTGCATCTCTCTCTGGCCCAGGCTGGGAACCCTGTGGATTCCTTTTTTGTTAAGATTATTGGTACCATTTAGATAACATAATGATCACATCCCTCCCAGAGAATTTGTACCTGTTCATGGTATTTCTTAGCTACTTTTTTTCTCCCATTCCCCTCCCCTCCCTTCAGCCCCTCTTCCCCTCCTATTTACAAAGCTTTCTTTGCATTTTATTCTTTTTTTCTCATTTTTCTTTTCCTTTCCTACATACTTGTTAAGAAAAAACTCCAAGAATAGATAACAATCATAAATATATGTATACCATGCTGATTTTATCACAGTGGCTTTGTAGTGTAATCTCAAGTCAGAGATTGTGATGCCTCCTGATTTGTCTTTCTTGCCAAGGATTGCCTTTACTATTCTAGATCTCCTCTGGCTCCAGATAAATTTTAGGAGTGTTTTCTCTAGATCTGTGAGGTACACTAATGGTATTCTGATCAGAATTGCACTAAATCTGTATAACAGTTTTGGAAGTATGGCCATTTTCACTATGTTATTTCTTCCTCATTAGAGGTCTCTTTTAACCCAACCATTCACCACCTGGGTATTTTCCCAGAATTAAAAACATCGTACCACAGCGATATATGTGCATCCATGTTTATAGCAGCACAATTTGTCATACCAAAATTCTGGAAACAACCCAAATACCTATCAGCTGAGGAGTGGGTGAGAAAAATGTGGTATTTTTATACACTGGAATATTACTCAGCTATAAAGAAAGATGAACTCGAGGCTTTCATAGGTAAATGGATGCAACTAGAGACCATACTCATAAATGAAATAAATCAGATCCGCATATGTAAACACCATAATGTCTCCCTAGTGTAAGTACCTGAAAGAATAAATAGATATTGTACAAGGGAAAGAAATTGCTTAATCAGGAAGAAAAACTGGAATGAGGGAAAGAAGAAAAGAAAGAAAGGATATATACATATACACACACAAGATAGCTAAGATAATTGTAATACTAACTTCAACTGATTTATTGAACAGAAAAGTTAATGTTTCATTGTTTGATCAATCTTGCACACCTATATCTGGTAATCTGAACAGTTACTTTGAAGATAACAAGTAATACAACAAACATTGATTTCCTATCATCTTGTTTTGAAATTCTGTATTTTTTTATAGTTTTTGTGTTGTTGTGTTTTTGTCTTTGTTTTGTTATTTTGTTTTTGCTCTTTTTAAAATAAAAAAAGAACAAAGGCAAAATATAGATAAACATATATGCACCGAATATAGGTGCACCCAACTACATAAAACAAATACTAACAGACATGAAAAATCAAATAAGTACTAACACAATTGTAATGGGGGACCTTAATGTACCACTAGACAAAAAGTCAACATAGAAATATCAGAACTTAACCAAGCCTGTGAACAAATGGCCTTAGCAGATGTCTACAGAGTGTTCCACCCAATAACATCAAAATACACATTCTTCTCAGCTGTACATAGGAACGTTCTCCAAAATAGACCACATGATAGCCCATAGAACATGCTTAAATAAATGTAAAAAACTTGGAATTACCCCATGCATATTATCTGATCAAAGTGCAATGAAATTAGAACTCAATGGCAAAAGAAATCACAAAAGCCCCATTAACACATGGAAATTAAATAATACCCTGCTGAACAACCAGTGGATCACAGATGAAATTAAATGATAATGCTGATACAACACACTGGAACTTACAAGACATAATGAAAGCAATCCTAATCCTAATAGCGATGAACTCTTACATCAGGAAAACAGAACGAGTTCAAATAAACAGCCTGTGGATTCTTGAGCCTCAGACATTTCTATTCCAGCACTTTCCCCATAAGACTGAATTTCTTAAATCCTGTTCACATGAATCATCTTTCTGGTCTTTGAAAAGAGTCCCGCAATATAGGAGAGAGTCCTGGGGTGCCCTTGTTGGTGCCCATCTCTACAGATGAGTCTGGGAGGGAAGCCAGCCTCATCTACCCTATGAGGGCTTCCTCTGGGGATTAGTCAGATCCCTAAGTGCTCTGGGACTCCTATAAGAGCAGGGCTCCTGCCACACCTGTCTATTGAGTTCTTCATGTTCTCTTTTCTGCTGGATTTGAAAATGAGTGATATTTATCAAGTTGATACCATCTAAGAATAAAACAATGATAAATCGCCCTATACAGTCACCACTCTGTACCTGCAGATTCTGAATCTATGGCTTCAACTAACTGTGGCTTGAAAATATTAGGGGGAGAAACATTGTCTGTGTACTGAATATGTACAAGCATGTTCTTGCGTTATCTCCTAAATGATGAAGGACAGCAGCTGCTCACACAGCATCCCCAGCAGAGTAGATATCACAAGTCATCTCACACAGGCCGGTGCTGTGCTGTTCTACAGATGGGATCTGTCCACAGGGGCTGCTAGAAACAACCGCCTTGCATTGCAAGGGACCCCTGTGTATCCTGCACCTCTCAGCCCAACCCCATCTGAATTCTAACCAGCCTTTAGGGCCAGAGCTCCCTGAGCTGCCCCTTGTCCAGCCCATGGCTGGGCTTTGTCTTGGAGCTTTGGGCTGTTGCATGTATCGCAGCCATCGTGCGAGGCTCACACACCCCAAACTGCAGCCCGACCACCTCCCAGCAGCTTGGGAGCCACCCCCATGGCTCCACCAGGCTCAGCTTCAGATCCCCAGCTGCTCAGGGCCCTGAGTGGGACAGGGTTAGAGTCAGCATTCGCGGAACACTCATTGCCTTGCAGATGTCTGGACCTCCCACTGTCTGGGCCTTCCTACCCCCTGGAATTTCCAAACAGCTTCTCTTGTCCCAAACCTTCTCCCTAAAGTCCAAGTCATTCCTTTTTTTTGAGCTGGTACACCAGAATCCTAGCCTGATTCTCTAAAATCTGCCTCAGTCTAGACTGAATGCCGCTAGTTGAATGTCCCTTCAAGGAACAGCACACTTGTCAGTCTTCAGCCAGCTCTGTCACCCTTTAATTAGTCCGCATGTCCCCTGCTCTCTGTAGCCGTCCTCCTGGTCTGTTAATGATGAGTCTCCAGGGAAGACAGCCAAGGGCAGATGATATTTTACCAACGCAGTGTAAGTAGCTGGTTCTTCTCCTCTGTACCTTTTTACTTTCATGGTCAACACTGATGTAAAGAACAACAGCAGCCTCCTGATTTAGCTGAAGTTGCAAGTATCTGAGTAAAAGGATTATTCGCTCTGTGGCGGGAGAAACTGACCCGAGAACGGACTGGCTGATTAATGAGCGCCGTTAACAAGTTCAGTTTCAAAGGTCAGACTTCCAGGTCTGATTATGGGTCGGGCGACAGGGTAATCCTCTCCGTTGAGTTTCGGGTCCTGTCCCAAGCACAAGACGGAAAAGGACATGGCTCACCGTTTTCTAAATACCATGTGTTCTGTGATTTATAAAAGTTTGAATTCTCGAAAACATCTTTAATTACTGCTCTGACCACTGCATTAGCTGTAGCGTTTTTTTAGTTAAATTGAGGGCACTCAGCAATCATTTCTCTTTCAGATGTTACACTGGTAATTTAGTGATAATATGTGAGGAACTTACAACAATTTAGCTATAGCTGTGAATAAATAACAAATCAAATTAAGCTAAGGTAAATGAAATAGCCCTAAAAAGATCCATAAATTAAGAGACAAACTAAGCAGAATATGGAAAAATAAATTAAAATAGATTTTTGGCTTCTACCGTGCTGCTTATTATCATGACTGGAGCACTGCACTGGACAAGGCCGTTGGCCCAGAAGTCTCTTAGTTTTGTGATTTGGAAAACACAATCTGTTATCATATTTCTCTAGTGACATGCTGTCCTCTTTTTAGGTGAGTGTGCAAAGAAAAAGGTACTACCCGTGGGCCTGGTAGTGCAGCCTTATGGTGTTTAACTAGATAAAGTCCACAAGAGCTGAAAGCAGGGCCCCAAAGAGCTACTGTACTACTACGTTGGTGGCAGCATTATTCAAATAGCCCAAAGGCTAAAGCAACCCAGGAGTCCTTTGGCAGGTGAGTGGATAAATAAAGTGCGGTGTACACACAATGGAACAGCATTCAGCCTTAAACAGGAAGGGCATGCTGACATAGCTGTGACATGGGTGAATCTTGAAAATGGTGGTAAATGAAATAAACCAGTCACACACACACTAAGAGTGTAGGATTCCAGTTATGAGGTACCTGCAGGGTCAGACTCGTGGACCGAAAGTAGAATGGGGTTATCAGGGGCTGGAGTGGAGGAAAGGAGGAGTTCAACTTTAACGGAGATGAAGTCTTAGTTTCGGGTGATGAGAAATTCTCGAGGTAGGTAGTGGTGATGGTTGCACAGTTGTGTGAATGAATTTAACATCACTGAATCATACTCTTCAAATGGTGCATGTGGTAAAATGTAGGACATCTTTATTTTACAGTGGTGTTTCGGGGTTGGTAGACAGAAGATACTTAGACAGGTCCTGAACTCTCAGCCCCACGCTTGCCATTCCAGGTAGTGGGCAGCCTTAGAGCAAGGGCTGCTCAGTGATTCAGGATCATGCAGTGTGGGCAGGCAGGCGTGGCGTGGCTCTGAGGGCTCTGTGGCTCAGCTGACAGTGAGACACATTTGTATGGTTGCTACAGGTGGACCCGAGTCCACAGAAAGTGTGCACCTGGAGGTCTTCTGGCAGCGGTAGCACTGAGAAACCCAGCTGCATTGTGACTCTCTCCCCAAATCCAGGCAGGTTGGCTCCCAACCTTAACCAGCCAGAACACACAGGCACCCATACTGCCTGGCAGCGCCCAGCTGTTGTAATCACAGAGGCAGAGATAAGGTGTCCTGCCTTGTTTCCTGACTCCAGAGAGTAAAATACAGGTTGCATTAAACCAATGGCTTCCACAGCTGTCAGTTTTTTAGCTTCTTTTAACAAGTAATAACAGTGGCCCAGGTCTTCCATGAACAGAATATGAATGTGTATGGTACGCTGGAAGCTCCAGGTGTCACATAGAATCTGCAGGGCTAGGTACAGACCTCAGCATGGTTTCAGTCTTGTGGGTCTGATAAAAAGGAAATAAATGCAGCCTAAAATGTAGGCCCGTGGCTCCTTTTGGTGGATCGGAGCTTCCACTGTGGATCCTGACTTTTCTTCTAGTTGCCTGTCTCTGTTCCTGTCTATGTAGAGCAGACTGGGCAGCTGTCAGTTGCCTAGAAACCCTGAGGGCAGGAGCCATGGCTTAGTCATGGTTGTCATTCCTGACCAAGGTGAGGCCTTGCTCAGTGTTTCATGCATTATGTGAGTGAATGAACCAGCAGGTCTTTCCATAGAAGCACCCCTTGTGCTCTGCCTGCCGGAGGTCCTTCCCCAGCTCCAAAGAGAAGCTGGACTCACCCCGACCTATCTGTTTTGTCTCATTCCTGAGGCAAGAACAAGTCCCATTTGGGCAGAAGGTGGCTGCTGGGGATGGAAGCCCGGCCTTGCACATGCTAGGCAGACACTTTAGCACCAGGCTTGGCCACAGCCCATGGGTTCTGTTCTTTCTTTCTCCTCTCAGTTTCTGGAAAAACACCTTTCTCTAGATTGCCGCTTTCTTTCTGTAACAGAAGACAGTGCCCAGTGATGGAACTCCACCCTCCATAGCACTGTGTGGGGACACTGTAAGCCTGTGCAGACTATGTGTAACACCTGTAAGAAGTTTCTCACGGAGCCTGTCCTTCCCCTCAGTAAACCAGAAGACCCTAGATAAATGAATATATGGATAAAACCAAGATTTGCCTTCAGACTATAAACTGCCATGTCTGTGAATGAACAGGGTAGACCTTTCTAAACCTTGTCATTTGTATTATACCTGTTGCTTACTGGAGAAGGAGGGTGGTGGTGACGGTGGTGATGGCACCGGCTGGTACGTACAAACCTACTGCAATTAGGTTCTTTTGAGTGCTTTCCTAGGTAGGCCTTACAACAACTCCAGCACACACCGTGCTGTTTAAACTCTGAGGAAGCAAAGAAAGAAGAGTAGCAGCACAGAACCAAGAGCAGAATCCAGAGCCCTTGTCTCCACTGCCATCCTTCTAAACCATCCTGATTCTTAGGGGAAATGGGATAGATGGGGGGAGGGGGGAGAGACAGATGTGATTTCTTTCCAGTGAGCTGGCGGAAACCCCAGAGAAATCCTATCAGCCTGGCTCTCCTGGGTGACTCAGAATACCTGGGGCCGGCCACTCAGCTGTGTTCTTACCCCCTGTCCATGCACCTGTTGGGTCTGAGTAAAGAGGCACAGCTACCAGTCTGTGGCTGAGCTGGCTCCGGTACTACTGCAGAGGAGCCGCTTGGCTGCAATGGCCGCATCCGTGGTCCAGAGACAAGTGAAAAGATGTCATGTGTGTGAGGACTGGCCTTGAGCAAGCCAAACACAGGCTCCCGATGTGGGCTGGGGGCCCCGGGTTATGAGCCTGACGGTCTTGGCATGGTGCTTGGACGTGTGGAAAGAAAGCTGGGCAAGACTGGTGCAGCACAGCGCCCTGGGCTCTGGCCCTGGGGACACAGGGCTAATGTGCCCTCCCAGGTGAAGAGAAACCACACGTCACAAGCCTTAGGAGGGACCTCCGCCTGGCCACGCAGGCTGGTGCTGAGTTCTGATGGTCTTCTTCCTGGTTCTGAGTATCTCCTTTAGCATCATCTTCTGCCAAGCCAGAAATGGGCCCTGATTTCAACTCTGGGAGAAAGCACAGTATATTTCTGGCACAGAAATATTCACGGCCATTAGTATGCTTTTTGTTGTGTATGTCAACAGTATTTTATACTATTAGTTTGACAGGTATATCCTGAGAGCGCTTAAATATTTTTAAATAAATTTGACAAAGATATATTTTCATTTTTGATCACAGCTGCCCTTATTTTTATGCCAGACCATTTGATTTTCACATTAAGCCTCACTGCCCCAGGCCAGGTTACAGCCAAGACTGAGTAATAGGAAAACTGTAATAAGGTCTTTATACCATCTTTTGTACTTCTTAAAAATATGCTTTGAAGTATTATCATAAATATGTAAAATTAAACTAGCCAAAATAAATGCATAGACTGTATTTCATGCCTGCAGTACTTGGGCTTTTAATTTTTTTCACTCACTCACTGACAAATTTGCTAAATCTGGTAATTTGCAGGCTGTTTCTTGATTAGTGAGAAAAATAAGTCAGTCCCATATTCATTTTCCTTCAAATAACTATTTTCTAGTTTCCTTTATGAGTAGAATCAACATTCAATTATTTGTGTTAGTGGAGGATAGAAAAGATCTAGTTAAAACAATAGATAATCACAAATTATTCAGATAGAGGAAAAGTGCTGAATTCTGTGGAACAAAGCAAGTTCGCGGTAAATCCAGCCCTCTCTTACTAAATGTAATGGAGCTGGATTTCACCAGTGCAGGTCTGTGCAATGATGACCACGGTGGTGACCATACGTGGCGAGGCTGTAGTGCGCACAAGCAGAGAAGGCCCGTCCAGCACCAGGGTGGTCTGTGAAGAGGAAGACCAGCTCGCCTGTGACCGAGATTGACTACAGCATTGTGCACTGACTGAGCATTCTGCCCAGACTCTCTGGGGGAAGTTAAATAAAATATATTGCCTTCCTGTTTGGTTCAGAATTAAACTTCTCTATAAAGTATCACATCGACCCCCTTAAGAGAGTTTCCTTAGGTAAAGAAGTGTTGTAAGCATACAGTCGAAGATACAGGAAAGGGTAAGAGGCATTGATGTGTCACAGTGGAAGACACCACTCAGAGTGGGAAGAGACGGAGCGCTCTGTTCTCCTGCTGTTTTGTGTTCATTTCTTTCCTCTGCCCTCAGAACGCAAAGTGGGGAAGCCCTGTTTCGGGATGTCACAGACGCTTTAGGTAAGGCAGCCCAAAACCTTTGAATCAGGCAGAAGGTCACTTAGCAAATTAGTTAAGAATCTTCTCGGGGGGAGGGGCTGAGGGATGTAAAAGTAAGTTCTATTTAGGGTTATTCCCATTGCTCAGTACATTTTCTGAACACTATAAAGTAGGCCTTGTGCACATGTTCTCAGATAGCAGTGATTTAGAACAACATCAATATTATCAACAGCAAAGAAAAACCTGAACTGTCTAATTCGTATCTATCGTGAGAGTCCGTATAATTCACGGAAGTGGACACAATTTCACCCAAGATAGGAACTTTGTGTGTATGTATGTATACTTCTATTTAGTCTGCAGAAATCACCTGGATTGATACTAGTGTGACTTTTTCTGCCTGCTAAACATAATATATTCATATAGGCTGAATAGATGCTACTTGCCTAAAACGTGACTTTTTAAACGTTGGGCCTATCTTTGCTCAGTGAGTACTTCTTCCTGGAACAACAGTGTAAGTTGCTTGGAGCCATGCTTTCATGTGCAAGTATTCCTTTTATGACCTAATCTTTTGGAA
Organism: Dinomys branickii; assembly: GCA_004027595.1. Taxonomy (NCBI): domain Eukaryota; kingdom Metazoa; phylum Chordata; class Mammalia; order Rodentia; family Dinomyidae; genus Dinomys; species Dinomys branickii. The sequence continues at coordinate 36,907 of PVLD010003563.1, read as the reverse complement.
TGCATTTGATGCACAAGATTGTTCAGACTAAATAGTGTGTAGAATTTCAAGAGCTGGATGAATCTTGCAGTTCATCTTTTCCTAACCTCTCATTTTGTAGATGAACAAATAAAACCCCAAAAAACCCACAGCCCAGATAAATTAGATGCTTCATCAAGGGAGGAAAGACCCACAGCTGCGGGCCCTCATTTACAGTTTCTGCACAGATTGCATCCATGGGACTCTTTCTGGTGACTCTTTAAACACGCAGCGTTAGCTATGCTGGTTTCATGGCGCATTGGTGACGATGCATGGTCCACGTGATTCTTTTGAGACTGCCATCCACACTGTGTGCAGCCACGGAATTACAGCCCTCTCCACTCTGCACCCTCAGAGCATCAGGCAGTAAATTTGTGAGTAGCCGAGAAGTTGTTGTTATTAAAGTTTCATTTTACTATTCTTTATGCATTCTCACGTTTAGGCCTGAGTTGATCTACGTGGGGCCCTTAGAAGAAATATGCAAAGATTTGCCTACCTTTCTGATAATTGTTACGAAAAAGTTTAGACTCATAGCCCAGGGAGGCTGAGAAATTCATGAAAGGAGAAAATTACGGGAAGATTCCTGAAGCATCAATGTCCAAGCCATCCGGGCACTGTAAGCATGCCAGGCTGTGGCATTATTACCCTAATGGAGCAGAAAGCAATGAGATCACAACTTCCTGCTGCTTCATATGGCCATCAGAAGTGCCTATCTTCTTAAACTTGCAAAGTGACAGCTGCATTTGAAAGAGGGGTGGACTGGCTGCTGATAGGGAACACTGGTCCAGAATGAAGCTGTCTGTCCACTCTGACTTCTGCACATAACTTGCAGGTGCCTTGCAGCAAAAATAAATGAACTGTTCACTTCCTGTTGAGCACAGCCTTCAATGGGACCCTCTCATAAAATGCTCTTCCATCATCTGCTGAGGCCCCAGAGAGGACTGGAAGATGCTTAGGCAAGAGGAGTGGCTAGACACAGAAATTCCTATAAGAAAGACTGTGTTCATGGGTAATTAAGGCAAAAGATGGGACTCATTCATCCTAGGCCTAAATAACCTTTTCTTGCTAAGGGACTATTTTTAAACTTCAGTGTTTACAGCAGGAGAGAGGCCTGTAAAGTTATGCTTCTTGCATCACAGTGTGCAGAAACTCGGTAGCTCTAAATGTCTCCAAGCAAATGGGCTGCACAGCCTGCTGCAGCCGCAGCCGGTGAGGTAATTTATGTGGCTCAGGGGCTGTAGTTCTGTAATAGATTGAACTGTTAGTTTTCAGGAGGATTTAATGAAATATTGAACCAGATGCCACAGTTCTGCCATGGACGTGGAACCATGAGAAATGAGGAAATGGGACTTTGTAAACAGCACAGACCTCAGCCGGGGGAGGAACAGGCGGGGGCCTTAGTGAAAAAGAATCAGAGCCAGAGGAGACGTGGCAGGCTGCTGTCCACGGATTGCTGCCCATGCCCCTCCAAAATGGGAGGCCAGGGCCCGCCCAGGGCTGCTCCCGTTGCCCAGGAAAAGGGACTAACCTGGAGGTAATTCCAGAAGCTGTGCTCTTACTGTATTCCCATTTCCAACAGTAGCACAGGAAGAATGGTGTCAGGATTGATCGGGAGCCTCGCCAGTCCCTTTGAAATGAGATTCTCATAGGATTCTGATATTCCTAACTGATGTTTAGGACGGTATAAGTCAGATCAAGTAACCCTTGGAAGAGAACTCCTCATCAGTTCACCTATTTCCACGAGATGCACTCCAGCCTGTCAGGTGAGATGCCTTCGACTAATAGGGGAAATTGTTCTATGGGATTGCACACTGCAGCAGCAAATAAAGTCTGAAACCTATTAATTGCATTTCCAGTGCATCTGATCTTGCCTCTGCTCTTTCCTTTTGAGTACTAAGGAGTGAACATCACCCAGGATCATCTACATCACTCCACTGCCTTGAAGGAAAAAATGTGAACTTACGAGCCAAGGACTGATTGATAGGTGTTTCAGATGTTTGCCCTCTTGTCACTCAGATTAGTAGGCTGGATGAAAGACAAGGGGTGCAAACAGACCTGACCGTCCCTGCGCAATGTTCCAAGGGCTGACCTTTTCTGCCTTACAGTCTAACCCACTCTGCAATTCATTTGAGGTGTACATTGTCCCAGCTTTGCTTTGTGGTCTTGCTCTTATTCATACCCACCAGTAGCTGGGTCTTCAGTGCATGGTCAATTCACATTTGTGCAGGAGAAAGCTGTCCTGAGACAGACATGTGTCATCCCAAGACCCTCTCCCTCAGCCCTCTCCAGGATGCTCTGGGAAGGATTCAGTCGTATCTCCAGGCACAGAATGGAAGGCCACCCAGAGTGGCCACCTAGTCTGGTAGGTGCCACCCAGAGCCCTCATGAGGGCAGACTTCACTGGTGCTGAAAAACAACTGCCCAGAGCATTGGGTGGGCGGCAGCCATTCCTGCACAGAAGAGGGACTCAACTCAGAAAGGTTTGGAACCCTGGGTGCTGGCTGGAACACAGAAATACTTCTGCCCACCTTCAGGAGAGCCAACTGAAGCAGAAGGAAACATTTCCAGGAAATTCAGTTCTGTGGCCCTGGTCCTGCTGGTGCCTAGAGAACACCAGGTCTTGGAGGGGGAGGCTAGCAATGAACCAACTCACGTGGCACTGTTGTTAATGGTACTAGTGTGCATGTGTGCATATGTTCACTCGTGGACACACACAAGAGCACTTTTTCTTAATTTGCAATATATTTGTGAATTCCTTGTGCTTAGTAAGGGACTATGTTCAGGTCAGGGATTAGGAGTGGTGGAGAGAAACATTAATGCATTCAGTATGTGAGTTGCCCATGTCTTTCAAGGCACTAAGGTATGTGCTGCAGAGGCAGCAAATGTCAGAATAATCCAGAGATCCTCCAGTGTAGTAGGAAATGTGCCCCATGTCCACACAGACAGTGGTGGGGTACAAATGACAAAACAGTGTAGGATGCATGGAAAAGACTCTGCCAGCTCGAAGAGGAAACTTGCTTCCAGCTGAAAGACCCAGGAAAATGCCATGGAAGAGACAGCAGTTATGTTGCAATGTTCTGATAGGAAAAGTGCAGAGCAGGTGATGATGCTACATGTGCTGTTATTATTAGCAATAATTATTTTCATAATATTCCGTAACTCCAGAAGTGAACAGACCCCTCCCACCACTTTCTCCTTTCCTGTTAGTGCATGTGCCTCTCAACAGGCCAAGTCAGGAAAGGACTGCTTTCAGACAAAGGATATTGGTCTTTTATAAAACAAACAAAAAAGATGAGATATGATTTTATAAGCAAACATAAAAGACCAGAGCAAAGACAGATGAGCCTGGGTTTTCCCAATGTAAGAATTAATAAGACATCGTAGTTAATTTGAGCAAAGAAATTAGCAACCAAATAGTATTAGCACAGTATGTCACAAAGGGGAGGAATATTTAGGTCAGAAACCATACCCCAGGAAGCAGAGGGCAGAAGGATGTATGGGGAAAGTGCAATTTGCTATCTCTTATTAAAATAAAAAATGACTTGCTACCTGAGTGAGAATGAGCATGCTTTCTTATTAAAAATATCTTTACCTTATGATTGCCTGTTACTGTTTGAATCATAGCTTCTGCTGCTGCTTTCATTCAAAAGAAGCCATTAAATTCACATCCTTCCTGAATGCGCCCAGTCTGTGAAAGCTTTAATTAAATCTACAAGTACAGCCTTAAAAGAACAAGAATCAAATTAATTGCAACATGGACCACGCATTTGTTTCTCTGACAGTCTCTGTGCTTTGGAGAAAAGGCAGTGTGCACACCCTTATCTGAATTAGCAAACTCAATATCACTTTCCATTAGCATGGCTGCTAGGAGCCATGCGTCTTCGAGGGGACACTGTTTACATGCTAATGCCCTCACGGATAGAGTCTGTTCCGACTGGTTTACCCCAGGACTTGGAGCAGTAAATCCAGCAAGTGGAATCCACGGTCTTCTGCTTTCTGCCTCACTGGCTTTTGTGAGTTCTCTAGATAGTGCTTCATAATTAGACTGCAGAGTAATTAAAGAAAATTCAGCACATGCAAATAGAGCACAAGGATTTGCTGCTAATTATGGTCATTATACAACAGTCAAGAAAAATTAATTTGTGACATTATTATTCAGCTTTTCACTGACCTGTAGTTTCCAAAGTAAGGAAGCGATGTTTACACATTCCAAATGACCTCTCTAACTGGAACTAATACTCTTCTATAGCTGACCAGAGTGAGATAAAAGCTGTTTATTGGAAGTTTTAGCTAAAAGGAAAAAGGAGGAGGGGACTCTCAAATTCCTACAGAAGCTTTAGGGTGTAATTATTTTGTGTTTTTTGCGTGTTTCCAGGATATGTGCTTTTTAAATACACCATTGCTGTCATGTTGTCACACTGGCAGTCTCTAAATACCACTCCCCAACTTTCAGCACATACACCAGGACTTTAATTAGACACTATATAATTTTCTTGTTTTAAGGTCTTTACTTTTGAGCACCTTGGGCCAAGTGCTCAGTACCACCTAACTCTAACTGGTACCAATCCTCCTCTTACAGAAGGAAGCAGCCGTCAGCAAGGTGGCCTGGCTCAGCCTGCTGAGTCCAATGGTGGCCTTGAAGGTAGTTTTGTTTGCTTCACAGAGTTCAAAATTAGAACTGCAGGGATTGCTACTTTGCAATATTACATACTTTGGTGTAAGGACAGCTTCACAGGGAGAGAAAGGGCTTTCTTGCTGAAAACAGGAAGGAATGTGTGGATGCACCCTCTTCGCTTGCTGCTTTGCTCTTTCTTGCTTCCCATTCCAGAGACGCTGAAGATGCAAGGAGAGGCATGTAGCACCCTTTATGTAACATGCAGTGGGGAGCAGCATTTTAAGTGTTAAGGGTTTTGCATGTTAATTAAGAGAACCAATAGTCACAGAGTATTAAAAATTAAAGATTTAGTCCATCCAGGGTCAAATTGGGCAATTTAAAAATTTATGAGCTGATATTATTAAGAGTTTCCTGAGGGAAATTCACCCATATTTTGAGCAACTAATGAATTGCATATTGTATGAGAATATAATAAAGGCAGAAGAGGGAGTGTACAGTGAGACATAACCCAGAAGTGCACTTTGGAAACAAACAAGGGAACTTGTATTTCTGTCGACTGCAATCTCTAAAAATAGGCTGAACAAGCATCTATCTTCCATGAGCGCCTCAAGGCTGGGAGTTGGATCTACTACTTCTGAAGTCCCTTTTCTAATTCCCACAATTATTCATGCAACACAGCATCAGTATAGCAACATGGTGATATTTCTGTGGGAAACTATATGTGCCTAGGATTCAATCCTCCCATTATAGCAGACACTGTTCTCAATCCTTTGCTTACCACCAAAGAGCAATCCTTGTTAATAGGAGAGAAGAAAGTGCCCATCATTGGTAACAGGATGGCAATTTGTGATGCCTTCTGAACATCCAAATGACTGTTAACCTGGGAAGGGCGAGAGAAAGGTCACATGGAGATTATTGCAGAGTATCCTGTGGTGACTCATGAAGGATTTTGCTCTTACTAGCAAAGCACCAACACCCAGTCAGGGAGAAAAGATCAAGGTCAGTCACCTTCTGGAGGGAAATCAACTACACTCATAAACACAACCTGCCATTCTTTGCCAGTCCGCTCCACTCAAACAGAATGGGTTAAGCATGTCCTTCACTGACTCTTCAAAGCCCTGCTCACAGTCTCAGCTCTAATGATATCTGAGTCAGATTAAATAGCAATGCATGTTTCTTTTCCGTCATTTTTGCCCTTCGTGTTGCTTAGCTTTCTGTCACTGTGATGAAATACCTGAAATAATCAACTTCTTAGGAAAAAGGTTTATTTTGACTTGCAGATTCAGAGGTTCCTGTGCATGGCCTCTTTGCCTTGTTACCTTCAGCCTGTGGTGGCACAGTCCGTCATGGCGGAAGCACAGGGCAAAGGAGATCTGGTCACATCATGGTGGCCAATAAGCAAAGAGACAGACAGGAAGGGCAGAGGTCTAAGCCATGCCCCCAGTGACCTCACTTCTTCCCAAGAGCCCCTTTCTCCTGGAGGGTCTTTCACCTCCCAGTAGCACTATGAGCTAGAGACCAACCCTTAATACATGGACCTTTGAGGCCATTCCAGATTCAAACTATGGAACCCTTCTTTCTTTTTTAACCTACCCTTGTTTGTACCTGCACTTATATCCCAATTTCTTTACATCTTCTCTGTTAATCCCACTTTTTTCTGGCTGAAGGAATGTGTTCTCTTATTATTCATGCAAATACTGATACCTTTGAAACACATTAAATGATTTAAACTTTCTCCTTTTCAAAAAGTGTGAGAAGCATTTTTTAGACTCTCAGTGTATACTTCCCCAGCCCATCCTCCAACTAATCCTATGTGGAGCTTCTTTAGCAATGTGTTCTGCCGTCTTCTATGCCTCTTACCTTGTTGTTTCACCTGACTCATGTTTGAAAACCTGCTGATAAAATAATAACTTTACACACATTAAATTTAGCAGCATTTAAAAGAGTGACTCACAAGTTCGGCTGCCCAGGGCTTCAGCAAGCTTTGCTTCATGATGTGGACAGACAGCATTTATGGACAAGAAACCAAAGGCAGCTCAGAAAGCATGAATGGGGACAGCTCAGTCTGTCTCGTCTGAACGTGGTCTGATCGGTTGACTGCCGCAATTGGCTGAGACTTACCTATTGGTTTCGGAGTATACTCCAAAATTAGGCTTACAGCTATTTTATGTACTAAGTATCTGTCTCTTTTGCGCTGCTGCAACAAAGTACCTGAGATTGAAAATTTGCAAAGAACTGAGAACTTACCTCTTATAGCTCTGGAGTCTGGAGATTCCACATTAGAGGGGCCACTTCTGGTGAGGGCCCTAATATTGTTTTATCCCTTGAGAGAAGGTCAAAGGGCAAGAGAGAACCCAGGAGACAGCAGGCAGGTGTCCTCATTCTTCTCCAGGAAGCCCCTCCCACAGCATCTCACCAATTCCTGGGATCATGGTGTCAGTCCCTTGCTCATCTTTGAAAGCTCCAACCTCTCAGCACTGTGGCATGGGAGCTTAAATTTCCTTCATGTGAACTTCGAGGACACACTCAGGGCACAGCAGTTAGGTTGAAATTGTTACACAAGGACTCGAAGGCCACACGTGGGTTAACACCATGTGTCAGGTGGCCCTCCAGACACTGCACATGGAGTAGTGAACAAAATGAACAAGAATCTTTGCCTTGATGGAGACCTGAAAGTTGTGTCCAAAATTGTACTCAGTGAGCAGTTGCCAAGGAGGAAAAAGTGAGAGTGACCCAGTCTTCCTCAGAGGCACCGCAGTCATCTTTATTTTGATTGTTGTTTAAATGAATGCAGTAGGTCAAGAGCAGGCCATGAGACTCCTGGCGGTTCCTAGAGGCAGAGGTGACTCTGAGCTCCTGCAGGGACTAGAGGAGGCAGGAGGAGCAGCTGCACTATGCAGAGGAGTCTCAGCCTGAACCCATGGCCGTGAAAGGCCCTGAGGCTGAGCTGGATGCCAGGAGGTGCCAAGTGACAGAGTACCAGGAGGTTCCACCCTGGGCAGCCACATCTCCACTTCGGTCACTGGGCTTCTCTGCTGCTGTACATCTTGGAAATGTAGTCTTTTGAAACATATTTGCTCAGTTTCCCAGGATACTCCTGGAATCAGGCACAGGGAGGGTCTCCGAGGGAAGGATGTTCCTGCACTCAGTTACACTTGGGTTCACTGTCTTTGCTGTTGGGCATCTTAAAATATGCAGCTTTGTAATACTTCTTATAAAAGAAACACTGCAACCCAGAGGGAGGCTGTTCCTTTACAGGTCTTGCCTCAGTGTTCAGATGAAAGTGAGTAGTGTTGTTTGAGGGCTTTCATTTCATTGGGTCACTAGCTCAACTTAGGAGCTGCTTTAATGTATTAGGTTCTCACTCTAACTTTTTCTTCCCCGATGCCGTTATTACGTCATGAAAGAAAGCCCTCTTGGAAACACATCCCAGCATTCTCCGTGGAGCAGAATTGAATAGGGGTGTAAATATAATTGATGAATATATTATAGAATCCTATGTGTGTCTTTTAAAATAGTCAAAGCATTCCTTAGCTAGACTTTATTGCATTTTAAATATGTCTTAGTTAAAGCAGGTTAATAGACATCTATTGCTGTGACCAAACACCTGAGATAATCACCTGAAGAGGAGGGGAGCTTTGTTCTGGGTCACAGCTTCGGAGGTTCCAGTCCATGGTCAGTTCTACTGCATTGGGGCCCTGGTGAAGTGGCACATCGTAGTGGAGTGCCAGGCACAGCCAGCTGCTCACCACATGGAGACCAGAAAGCAAAGAGACAGTCAAGGGCTGGAGTCCAAGATCCCCGTCAAGGGAACAGCCGCAGTCTCCTGGGGCCCACTAAGCCCCAGCTCCTGAAGGTTGAACCACCTCCCAGCAGCACCACAGGCTGTCCATCGAGCCATCAGCACGTGGGCCTTTGGGGGACATTTATCAAGACCCTAGGATAGGGTAAGCTGTTTCAAATGTGGATTAGTCAGCTTCCCATCACTAGGGCAAAATGCCTTGATATTCACAACTTAAAGGCAGTTTATTTGGCTTGCAGTTCCAGTGTGCTCAGTCCAGACGTGGCTGGCTCCAAGACAGACAGGGCAGGGCAGAAAGGCTGCCTACCCCAGGGCAGTCAACCAGCAGCAAGAGAAGGGAGGAGCCCGGACAAGAATGAACCCTTCCTGGCCACACCTCCAGTGAGGACCTCCACCGAGGCTCCACCCCTGACAGCACATTCAGCTGTGAACTCACCAATGCACTAATCCACAGTGAGCATAGCACCTCATGATCCAGTCGCTTTCCAAACATATGAGACTTCTGAGTGACATTTTAGATCCAAACCACAGCAAACATACTGCTGTGGTCTGCGTCTAGATGTCCCCACAAGGCCTCATGTGACCATGGAGGGGCTTCTCCAAAAGTGGCTGGATCTGGACTATAAGATTCTGGGACTAGGGGTGTGTGATTACTGAATTAATCTAATGCCTGGTTTGGCATCGTTCTAGGAGGAGTAACATGCCATACCCTGGGTGTGAGTGCTACCTGCTGTAAGAGCAGGTAGTCTGGATACAGTATAAAGGGAAAGAAAGAATCTGTGGCTGGTAGCTTATTGCTTGCTGCCTTCTGCCTGCCATGAACTGTTTCTCCTCTCTGATGCCCCTCTGCCACGCCACCCTGCCTTGGAGCCATCCATCTATGAAGTGAACCCTCTACAAACCATGAACTACAGTAAACCTGTCCTCCTTTAATTTTGGGTGTCAGCTGTTTTGTCTCAGCAAGGAGAAAAGTGACTAAAATATGTCCCCATCCTAGTACCCTTTCTCTTGAACTTCCTTGTTGCCGAACATACTTCCATAGATGTACAGATACTTGGGCCTCACTCTACATTGCCCCAAATAGAGAATAACACGGAATCTCTCTTGTTTTTTTCCTCCTTTCCCCTCTTTCATCTTCTTTTCTTCTTTTCGTGAGTTATTGAGCCCAGGTCCTCAGACATGCTAAGCATGCATACTACCACTGAGCTACACTCTTGAGTCCTGAGAATCTGTTTTGAAAAAAGCTATCATTATTATTTGAGAACTACTCGTGTCAGAAAATACAGGATGTACCTGTGGAATCATTGTCAGTAAATGACAGCCATGTAGCTCTCTTGTCTTTGCAAAGCCAATACCTATGCTTCGACCTTTTCAATCCTAGTAGAAAAATAAGAAAAAGTCAAGTAATCTAATATCTTACCCCACCCCTGAGTTCTGCCACTGTCTGATGACCATGTTATTTCATGCAGCATCATGCAAATGCTCACTTGCTGTCTATCTGTGTGCCGTGCGGTGGCTTATTTTTTTCATGAGGTGTGTTGTGGGCATCTTGTCACACCAAAGGCTCACATTTGACAGCAGACTCAGCTTTATCTGGAAATTTGAATTTGCCATCACGCAGCCCTTTCAAGGAGATAAATTTGCATTTCTTTCAAAAAGTTTATGTTGTCAGATATTAAACTATAGCTGCTAAATGGTTTTAAATATTGAAAGTCTCCTCCTTTCTTCTTGATAAGAATGTTTAAAGTTTCACAAGTCCTTTAAATATGGCTCAGCTCCTTACTGTCACCATTTTTCTAAAGATCTGACACTGTGATAGTCTCCTTAGACCCGCCCCTGTTGCTCTTCATCAGGTGAGCAACGTAAGGGCAGAGCAGTATGCGCCCGGGAATACTTGTGCAGAGACTGCTGACTCCGTGTGCTCTGCATCACGCTCTCCCTGGCGGCCTTTTCTCCGTGCCCTGCCTCCCTCTGCTCATTTCTCCTGAGAGCACTCAGGCCGCGTTGCCTCCCTCTACCCAGCGGGAGCGTGCGCCTCCCCGGCCCCGGACTAAGCAGAGGGGGAATAAGACAGAGGAGGCTGCCACTGTCACAAAGCTCGTGAGCTGCAGACTGAAAACAACTGAGGGAACAAAGGGCGTCAGGTTTGCTCGCACCCTCATCCCAGGTCCTGGTGGAGCCAACGGCCACCTGGGTTGCAGAGTGCCCCGGGCCCGCTGAAGTAAAGAAGGCAGCGGGGCCAGCTTCCGGCGCTCAGCAGGAGACTCCTTCAGGTTGCGGTTCACTCTCCGCCTGACTCTAGGTCTCTGAAGAACGGTCAAACCCCAATCCCCTCTCCCTGCCTGTATTCGGGCTTCCAAGGCGCTGTAGGTAAAGGATGACCAAACAGCCACTTGGAGTCAGAATTCTCCTGTCTGCCTCCTCAGCCCACAGTGTGTCCATGCTGGATGTGCCCCCTCCTCGTTAATCCGCTGGGTCATCAGGGGAGTGGGAAGATGAGACCAAGTCGTGGTCTGTTTACCACACCATGTGATCAGAGCTGCTTTCAAAGTGTTCTGTGACCGAATGGAGAGCAGACTGGAGTGGGCAAGTAGGGTTTTGGAAAGACCTGCAGGGAGACAGGTGAGCGAGGGGCAGCAGAGGCGATGGGGACAGTATGTAATGAAGAGTGAAGGCCCCGGGCCGTGGATCCGGGCCAGTGGTGGTGAACTTATGGCACGCATGTTGTTTGTTTTTCTTTTAACAAAAGATGTTAATGTATGAGCTGTTTTTTCTAAACTAAAACCTCAGTGTTTGGGTTCCCCTTCCCCTTGCAGTGTTGGCACTTTGCAATGAATAAGTGGGTTAAGGGTTGCAATTTGAGCCCTCACCTCTAAAAGGTTCGCTGCCACTGATCTAGGCAGTGGAAGCAAGGCCGCAGTGGGAGGGAACAACAGCAGCAGGGCTATATGCACAGTGGGAGGCAGTTAGTGTAGACCTTTGCCCGCTTCTAGCATGCAGACTTAAGCCAACCAACACAGTATACACAGTACACACTTGCCTAGGCCAAGCAGCCCTGCTGTGTGCGCTGAGCAAGCCTTCACGCTGTACTTCATTCGCCTTTTGGAGATTTGTTTGCACACAGCAATTTCAGTGCTTTCTATGTAACATTTTACCTTATCCCATGTCTTTCCAACCATTCTTAAAACCACATATTCATTTTGTTCCATAAGCTAAAAATATGTCATTCTACAGACAGGAGAAACTGTTAGAAATTATAGGTTCCTAACTCTGAAAAAAAAAACTTGCCTATGTTAAATATTTCGGAGATATTTATGGAGATATTTATGGAGAAAGGAAATGTCTAGTAGACTGTCTCATTTTGAAAAGGCAAAACAGAATTTAAACAAAATCCAGAGGCAGAGAGTTGAGCAGAGAGCTCACCATGGCTGTGCATGAGATTTGAGTACTGTGTAGTCAGAGGGAAGGACCATCCTGCATGTGACACAGATGTGTACGTCTGGAATTACTCCTCTTTCACTATAATAAAACCAACATTTTCTCCACATTCTGTTACCCTGAACCAACCCCTAATTTTGAAGCCAGCTCTTTAGGAAAGAGTCTTAACTTACTTATAAATAAGGTTGTTCTGTAATGAATTCATTTTCACAGGCTTCCTATATACAGGGCAGATTGCTATGACATTAATGAAAATGCCCATCTTAGACACTAACCTCATACCCCTATGCCTTGGGTGTGTTCTTTAAATTCAGCCAAAGGACAGACACCCTGTTTATTTAAACTTGGTAGGCAGCAAATGAGTAAACGGTAAGGACCATTCAGCTAATTGTGAAAGTTCTCTTAGCTTCACTATAACTAGTTTAATGGGCAAAGTACAATCTTCTTAAAAATGAAGGAGTAGGTTTTTTGTGTTTAATGCAGAGATTCAGACTCCACCCCAGACCTCCAGGATTATGTGCAAGAAAGAGTATTCTAAACCATTATCATATGAGCAAGAGTTGTACCACTTGCAGTGAAGGCTTTTCATTGCAACCACCATGGACATACCTGGTCCATTCCCACCTTCCTGAAGGTCCTGGGCACCCACTGTATTTCTGCATTATTGAGAGACCTGGGCTGGGAAGCTGCATGGAAAACACCTCCCTGGTCCCTGATCTCTGGCCACCACCATCTCTGAGTGTTCAGGGACTGCAGGCTCAGCCCTCCTCCATTCCTCTGCCTCTGTGGCCAGGAGTTATCAGGCCATCCGGCCTTATCAAAGGGGTTCAACCCAGTTTCTTGTAAGATCCTCAGATACAAGTGAGATGATGGTTGGAGATGTGGAGGAATGATTTACCCATGCATGGGATCATCCTGCATGATTCTGTGTGAGATCTTCTTTTTTTTTTTTTTTTTTGGCGGTACTGGGGATTGAACTCAGGACCCTGCGCTTGCTAGGCAGGCACTTATTCCACTGAGCTATATCCCCAGCTCCTTGAGATCTTCATTCCATCCCTCCTGTGGACCGGAGGTCGCTGGCCACACGAGGAGTACGTGCATAGCTGCTGCTGCATGCAGACGCCTCCTCTGCTGGCCTGGCATAGCCAGTGGGACTGAGCACCTGGTACGGCTTGCCTGGGAAACACGAGGGATCCCATGACTCAGAGCCACGGAATCATGTTCTAAGATGCAACATGGTATTGTGGGCAAATGTACTTTGTTGGCATATGCACATGTTGTATTTTAAATTCTTAGGAAATGGTTGATCTTTCTTTGCACTTTCTCAATTTTAACTATTTTCTTCAAAAATAAAAGTAACAATGATGATATATTTCAGATGCATATTCAACACCCATCCTTTGAAAATTAAGCCTGGGTTTATGTTTAGTTTTCAATTTGTACAGTACTTTTTGGAAAAAACTATGATTGATAAACTGTACATATTTATGGTTTACAATGCGATGTTCTGAAATACGGGCACATTGTGGAATGACTAAATCAAACCGATTACCCATCCGTCCTTCATATCCCTTCTTTGTGGTCAGAGTCTGCTCAGCAGTTTTCCCATGAACAGTACCCTGGGAACTCCAGTCACAGTGTTAGGCCACAGAGCTCTTGGATGTGTCTGTCCTGACTGAAGTTTTGCACCTTTTGACCAACATCTCCCCAGCCCCAGCCCCTGGTAACTTTTGTTCGTACTTCAACTGCTCCGGACTCCACATGTAACTGAGATCGTGTGGGATTTGTCCTCCGGGGTCGTTTCCCTCGGCGTCAGGTCCCCAGGTTCATGCGCGGTGTCCCAGTGATGGGCTGTCCTCCAGTCTGCCTCATTGTTCTGAATCAACAGCACCGGCATAGTGGCTCGTAAGAACTTTCCAGGGGTTGTTCTAGTCTTCCTTGCCCGTGAGGGAGACAGAGATAACAAAGTATCTGTAAGAGTCAGGAACTAATTAAGTTTTATGTGAATATTTTATTCTAACCTGTTTGAAAATAATAAATCCATGTTGTTTTCACATAGAAATTCCATATAAAATATGATAAATTTAATAGATAAATTAGACTTCAAAAATTTAGATTTTCAAGGAATATGTAACTAGTAAGATGACTGATTAATTGAGGGAAGATGGTTGTAATTCAGAGAATATTTGCAGAAAACTACTTTGGCAGGGCTTTTTTGGCAATATAATTGGCTGAATTTTCTCTTGAGAATAGGGAGTAAAAACATATAGGGAAATGTCACGCACTATAGGTCAGACCTGAACAGTTACAGATCTGCATGAGAAAGATCAGTTAGCGTCTTGCCAGCTGGAAGGCTCGTTAGGAAATTAATGAGCTTCTGGTGCCGTCTCTGTTTGCCCCGGGAGGTAGAGGACAGGGTGGGTGGGGTAGGTAGGACAGGGAAGGTGAGGCTGGTGGGTCAGTAAACGCGGCAGTATGCAGAAGGAGCCAGTTTTGCCCGGCCAACCCAGGAGGCCCTCCTGTTCACCTGCACCCTGGACTTTGGGACGGTGCCCTCCAGAATCCTGACCGTCTCCTTGTGAGTGTGAGGCAGCAGTTGGAGGATTCCAGGGTACAGGTCTGAAGAACTGGCTCATCAGAACAGGGCCATTCACAGCGCAGTACAGCCCAGCTACAGAAGAGGCAAGAAAGGCGTTTCTGCACAGCTGTGATTTCCAGACCAGGGATGGACAGAAGGATGTTGGCTTTGTGCAGAACACCACTCATTAGTGGAAATGGGACAGAGGGGCTTAAAAGCCACTGTTCTGAAGAAGCTACTGAAAATAACTATATAGAGTGAGACCTCTCGTGTAAGAAAGGAGTTAAGTAAATACATGGCTAGTTTATCTGTAAACATGCACGCACATTAGTTTTACAAGAAGAACCCAGAAAGTGTAAACTCAGAACACCAGAAGAAGGTTACCTGTGGGACAGGTGGTTGGAGGAATGGGCAGAAAGAGATGAAGGTGACAGGTGAGGAAGAGTGTCTCTTACTACCCTGCTGACGTGGCTGTCAGTCACGGACCACGTGAATGTGGCATATAGCCAAAGTGAACTGCTGCTTTTGTTCTTTTTTTATCATTTACTGCTTTTTTAAAAATAAAATGTTTTTTAAAAGTGATTTAAAAATTTGAAATAGGTTAACCTAGAGGTTGGATACGGATGGGAGCAGATAATGTAACTGTAGCAAATTGATAATATTACCACCCCAGAAAATGTTTGAGGTCGTGGTTATGTCAAATACACTGCTCTATCACACACTGTACTCCATAATATATGCATAATTATTATGTATCAGTTCAAAATGGAAAATGTATTTTTAAAATCACCACCCAGAGAAAAAACTTATTTTAACTAGGTTCCGAATACAATTCTTTGTATTCCTTAGGGGGGTGTGTTCTAAGATTAAAAGCTACAATGACCTTAAACTTTAATAAATTTATAGTGGTATTTTCATTCTAAAATTACGTGACATAAAGTACCACATGCAGACCACTTAGCAATCTTACTTTAAAGGAAAACCACCCTGGGCAGCGGAAAGAGCTGGTGGCGAGCAGCTCCATCATCCAGTGGGGCGAAGATGGGGACCGCACAGCCCAGCACAGTGGACGGCACAGAATTACCTCTGCAAAACTTGGAACATAAATGCCTAATATGGACACAATTAGAAAGATCTGGAACGCAAAATACGATATAAGTAACCTGGTCTCTTGAAAAAATTCATTGTTATTAAGGAGAGAAAAATGCAGGGGGATTATTCTAGATCCCAGCAGGCTCAGGAGATATAAACAGATTCAGTGTTTGAACTTGGAACCTTTGGGAGAAGCAGTGGGTCACTGCGCATAGACTTTATATGATATATTTTTATAGCATCGTTATTTTCCTTGTGTGTGATAATCCAACGGGTTAAGTATTCTTTATCTAAAACCCATGGGACCAGACATAGAATTTGTTTCATTTTAGATTTTAGAAGACTTGCGCGGACTCTACTGGTTACACATCTTGAATCCAAAAACCCAAACTCTTAACTGCTCTAAAACCTGGAACTTGAGTGTGATGCTCACAAAGTTTCAAATTGAGGAATAGTTCGAGTTTTAGATTTTCTGGACAAGAGATGTTCGCCAGGAATTTGGGCTGTGTAAGAGATGCATGCTGAAGGTATGGAGGGAGGGAAATAGACCTAAAACTTTCTCCCTTCAGGGACAGAGCAGCTGCTAGAGGCAGACGAGCAGGAGGGAGCAGTAACCAGCCAGCGCCCTGAGCGCCGAGCCCAGCCAGGGCAGCCCAACACTCAGGCTTCGCTGGTACCGCGGAGTTGAGAATTGTTGGGCTGGCAAGTTGTGTGGAACAAGGATGTCAATGTGTGAAGCCTGACAGCTGCATTTTTCTCTTCCAGATGCTTAGGAATTGGTTTGCATTATTTGCATTCTTCTGCAGTTTTATATTTTCCAGAATGAGTCAGTTCAACAAAATGCACTTCTCAAAGGCCTTTACAATACGATTAAACAACAGCTAAGGATTCTTGCCGCAAGCCCGTGAGCTGTGGGCAGCTGTACTGAGCAGAAACCTCCTGCTTCCTTGGCCAGATGCCCTCTACAGGTCCTCCCTGCAGACCAGCAGGGCATGTGGGGGTGGAAAGGCCAACAGCAGCCAGTGAGCAGCTGCCAATCCTGCCCTGATGACAGTGCAGAGGGGTGCAGAGGGCCACAGAGCTCCCTGGGTGAAAGAGGTCACCAGTGACCACACTCCACAGTGAGGGCAGGAGCTAGCTCTGTCCCAGGGCGTGCGCTGTGCCTGTGACCCACTCTGCCAGTGCCACTGTGCCTTGGCCTGTCCCCCTAAAGAGCTGTGGGCTTGTGAAGTTGTTCCAGCACCCCAAATTACACTTCCAGTTCTCCGGATGCTGTGCCAAGGGCAGCACTGGTTCCTAACACTCAGGCATAGCTGGGGCATCGATATGGGCCATCTTCTCTGAGGGACACTGTGATATCACACTCCTTTGACAACCCTCCCCAATACCAAGTGGGCTTGGGACGCTGCTCGTAACCAACTAGTCTTTGCAGGCATCCATCCTCCGCCTCTCCCCATGCTGTGTGCACTGACCCACACAGTTCGTGCTGTGTGGGAGCACCACTTTAGCACTGGAACTTTCCGAGCTGCCCCTTTCTGCAGGAGCTGCAGATTTCATCCCACCATCAGCCCTCGCATCCCCTCTTCGGGGAGCTGCTGGTAGCCTTGGTGGTCCTGTAGCGCTCAAGACACCCTTCGCTGGGTGTTTTAGCCAACAAGGTTTTAAGACTGGTGGGGGAGCAGTTATGAGAAAGACGTTCATGACACAGAGATGCCACGTGTGCTCTAGCTGCCACGTGAGAGGCCACTGGAACATCACCGTTCTGTGTGTGGAAAGCCATCCAAAGTGACTGCACTCAGGGTCCCGTGCAGGGGCCCCGGGAGCACAGTGGCCTCCAGTCCAGAGACAGGCATTTTCTGCATGGCCTGTGGCAGCTGAGCAGGCTCACTCATAAGGCCACATTTACTTTTGATTGTGGGAGCACAGTGACTTGCAGCGTCGGCAGTCTGGAAATAACCTAGACAGGAAGGAGCACCGCCAACCTCTATTCACCAATGTATCCTCTCTGTTCAGAAGAGACACAGAAGTCTCCTTCTCAATGACATTTCTGTGCTGCTTTGTAAATTTTTTCCTGCTTTTGAAGGACTGCATTGTTCCATATACTCCTATTTGGGAGCTGTGTACTAAGAGGGATGTCATGTTCGTCAGCACAGGACTCAGGTCATTTTCTGTTTTGTCAGATCCAAGCTGCAAAGGATCTTTTTAGGGTTGCAAGTTCTGCACATGCAAATCTTTCACTTCAGGAGTCAGAGCAGGATCTCTTGCTAAACTGTCTCTTTTTGCCCCTAACAGGACTCTCTACCTTTGAACACATTTTCTCATGGCAAGGATGTTACTACATAGAAACCTCTCCAGAGTGACTGTATTGTTTCCCCCCAACTTTGTCTGGGTTCCTGCAAAGCAACCGGGGTAGAATCAAGTCAGAGATCTCAACTCACAGAATTTAATGTTCCTTCTGTTCTGAGAAAGCCAATTTCAGAGGTTATTGTGTTAATAACCCTTAGTTATTGCAGTCTGATCAGGCCCACAATCTTGAAAACAAGTGGACAGTGAAGGCTTAAATAAATGAGACAATTAAAATGATTTTAGGGCTCCAGGAGGGTCCAGCTCTCTCACAGAATTTGAGATTCTCTGGGTTAAGACCAAGAACATCCCTGGGTAGTCCATATTTATTTGGTTTTCAAACAAAGGAGGGGGATACCGAAGAAAATGCAGGGGTCTGGTCAGGACTTGGGAATCCCTGTAAGGACTTCTCCAGGTTAATACTTTATGTTAACTTAGGAGAACTATGTTATCTCCAGGAAGGCCTTCACCTCAGGAGTAAGATGTCTACAGCTACAGTCTCCTTTTAGTTAATTGGGGTTGGAGCCAAATGTCATCTGTGGCCTTCTCTTGTCCTTTGAGACCTCAGAGCTTTCCCCATCATTACAGGCCTTAGTAGGGACCAGTGGCTCACAAGTAAACATGGAAAACCCATTGGTTAATGTAAGTCCTACTCAGAGCTGCACCATAGTGGTCTCTATCAAGAGGCCTTTTGACAGGAGCCCCATGAGGTAGCCCTGGGCACAGGCTCAAGTGTACAGTTACCTTGTGGTTCTGTCACACAGAAAATGAGCTGAAGGTTATGACAGTAGCGTCTGCCCTCTAAAAAGCTTAGCACCTGTCAGGATGTGTGCAGACTCCACCAGCACCTGGTAACCCTTTGTTTGGAACGGGTGAAACTAGAGTAGAAACAAATAGACAATCCGTCCTGACAGAATGCCAAAAAGTAAACAGAAAGGACCTACTCGAATCCTTACCCAAGCTTGAGTAATATTCCTATTACTGCAAGCTTAGTATCCCTTCTCCAAAACTGTGGACCAAAAGCACTGCAGATTTTAGACTGTCTTTTTTTTTTTTTTTTTTTTTTTTGGCAGTACTGGGGATCGAACTCAGGACCCTGCACCTGCTAGGCAGGCGCTTATTCCACTGAGCTATATCCCCAGCCCTAGACTGTCTTAAAGACCCAAATCCAAACATGAAATTCGTCAATGTTTCATATACACTTAACCTGAAGGTACTTTCATTGGGTATTTTTAGTGCACCCAAAATCTGATAGCAGCTCATTGTCCCCAAAGGTAGTTTTCCATGTATAGCATCATATTAACACTTAGAAAGTTTTGGATTGGGGGCTGCTTCAGACTTTGGCTTCTCTGATTAAGGATGCTAAATCTTCAGTTAGTGTTCTTATGTTAGCACTCAACCAGCCGGTAGCAGCCTCTCAGAATGGCCTTCCAGGACTCACCTTGCTGGGTACCTGCCTCTGTGGACCTAGCCATGCCCCAGTGCGCACACAGGCATACTTTGGGGTGGATGTCACTGGTAGTTGGCAATGTGTGCAGTCCCTTGCGTCATTGTTTCTTGGGAGCTCTGAGAGTGGACCCTGTCACAGTCCCTTCCAGCAGTTGTTGCCAGAGCTGTCACATGTCTTCTCTTTCTGGATGAAGCCTTAGGCCACTGTTGCTGTTGGAGAGATGGAAGTAGCAGGGACTGCTGTGAGCAGCACTTACTTCCTGAAAGAAAAGTACTGGTTCCACACAAGGCCCTGTGGTGCAGACCAGGCTATCAGCACATGATCGGCAAAGCCCAGAAGCTGTGCTGTTTGCATGCAGCACCTGCTTCAGTGTTAAGCTGCCCGGGATTGGTGTCCAGTAGAGGGGCTGGCAGGAAAGGTCCCATTCAGATTATTACTCACACTGGGAAGCAATTGCATTGAGGTGCTACCAAAAAGCAATTCAGAGAAGCACTGGACGACTGGAGAGGCAGCGGCACTGACATTCCTGAATCCTGTGTGACATTGGCCTGTTTTCATACTGCCCGAATATGGGCCTCACTTGCCCTGATGTGAGCTCGGGTGAGAAGTCACCATGCTGCACCAGGATGTGTCATTCAGAGCAAACAGGGGCACTCAGAAATTCAGACATTGTGTGAAGTGTGTGGTGGAGGAAAATAGCCCTTATGTGTATCCCACCTTGAGCCAATACCGGACCCAAAGACACAGAAACAGGCAACCAGGAGAACCACTAATACCTCCTTCTGAGATTGTGCTCACTTTGGAGTAGATTATAGAGGAAGCCATGGAAATGCTTATTCCAACCACTCTGAGGTCTGAAGCGTATCCGAGTCTGATTGCTCTGAGAGACTAGAGTAGTTTGTGCACATAGTAACTGTTCAGAAGAATTTGTTGAGCATATAAACAGCAAAGCATTAAATAACTTTGTACTCACAGTCTTTTATGAGCTTTAAACCAGTGTTCTATGCGGTACAGTAAGTCATTTAAGCTTCCTTTAATGTCTTATTTTTAGCAATAACATTACCATTTATTGGGTGTATGTTTTAGGAAAGTAAGGCTAACCCAGATGCTGTGTCCCTAAACCGAACATGGATGAAATGTCGTTTATCACACAGCCGACACATACAGTTTAATGTGGCTTGTAACATTTGAATTGTTAGAAAGACCTATTTAAAATGAAAAGATGGGAAATGCAACACACTACTCTTTTGTCATGCTGTGGGACTTTGAATCACCCCTTTGGAACTGGAGTTTCTGTTCCTGGACCGAGTTTAGGGGACATAGTTAAGAAGGTGCTTAGGAAGAAGCTTTGCTGTTGATCGTGAGTCAGGACTGTGCGTGCACAGGTTTATGATCTGCACTCCAGGCCAACAGTATGTGAATGCTGAGTTCCTGAGGTTAATCAGGCCGCCTGCCGTCCTGCGGCCCCACCGATCGCGTTCTCAGCACCATCAGTGTTTCCACCCTCACACCGCACGCAGAGACTTCGGAGTTGTGCGCAGGCAGTGCTCACAGGCAGGTGCTCGCACTCGGCCCAAGATGAGCTTAGCTTTCCCTTCTGGTTGGCGCACAAGGCGATGTTCTCTGTGTGACAGGAAAACAGCCAAGCACCCAGCCGCCAAGCGCTCGCTGACTCGCCCATCCCAGAAGCTCCTTCTGAGGATGTCATACATGCAGAAGCCATCTCCCTGCCCTTTGCTTGCTTTTCACATAAGCTTTGGGGGTCTTCAGCAGCTGGTGTCTGTTGGAAGATGGTTCCCCGAGGCTAGACAATGAACTAGAAAGATTTATGCACCCAGTTCACTCCAGTAAAATGTTGCCACTGGTGGTTAGAACTGAATCGTAATTTTAAACTGAACTTGCGTCTTTTTCAGTTACAGGAATGACTCCATACATTCCAGCAGATATGTACTGACCACCTGCTTGTGTGTGGCCAGTGCAGGTTCTGGGGTGGAGAGAGGAACAGCTCAAGCATAAAGGGAGGCAGAGTTCTACCTGTCACCCTGAGCAGTGGAGTGAATGCCACCCTCTGTCCTGTGCCCACGACCAGTTAGATTGCCCTTACCTCATAATCTCTGTTCATCCCCTGTGTGAGACATAGCCCTGCCTGGCTAGACAGACTGAAATACTACACCAGATACCAGGGTGGAGCATGAAGGCGCTGTGTTTGCTGGCTAGCTGGCTTGTCCAAGTCACCAGTTACCGAGCACCCAAGTCTTGCAATGATGGCGGCCAGGAAGACCTGGGCATGTGCTTTCCTGGATACAAAAGGAAGGGACCCATCCCCACTCCTCTCGGCACAGAAGTCAGATCCCAGCCGCTGCGGGCCCACCAAGCCTGTCCCTCTTCTCTACCATTGCATTTGTTTGTTTTCTACAATGATGACTATTACAGCTCTGAAACTCCTTGAGCGCTGGCATGATTTGGGGTGTGAGCTCTTGGTGTCCCCCTGTGTCTTATGTCACGTGGCACTTGCACAGCTCTGTAAGGGAGACACTTCCACAAGTTGAGCACCCCTCATGCAAAACTCCAAAATCTGAGATACTCCAAAAGCCACACCTTTTGAGCAGCCTTGTGTCACCAGAACTCCACACCATGAAACTTGGTTTCATGCACAAAATCATTTAAAATACTGTATAAAATTGCCTTCAGACTGTGTGTATAAGGTGTGTAGGAAACATAAATGAGTTTTGTTTCAGATTTCAGTCTTTTCCTCCGAGATACATCATAGGGATATGCAAACATTTGAATGTCTGAACTAATCCCAAATCCAAAATGCTCCTTGTGCGAAGCATTTCAGGTAGAAGGTAATATCTTCTATGTCACAGCAGCGGAAACCAAGGTGCAGAGTGCAGGAACCATGTCAAGGTTGTGGAAGCAGGGTGAACAGGCGGAGACTCAGCATGGGCGGTTTGACACCAAAGCCTGGGCTTTAAGCATCCCAACTTCAGGCATCACAGGTCTCAGGAAGGAGAGGAATCTGGGTGGAAGGACACAGGCTGTGCCCTGCACCTGCCTGTCAGCAGGACTGTTGCATAGAAAATGTAGGAGACTGCGGAGCCCGAAGAAAACTGAGGCATCGTGGTTCTGTGTAGGTGGTGCTCCAGGTCTCCAGAAAATCACCCGCCGTGCTCTCTCTCGCCCCCTGTGACTGAGCTGCCCCGAGGAGTCATTTATCATTTACTTACAGTGATACATCCCAGGGACACAAGTCATGGAAGGAAAGCATTCCATTTCCAGCTGTCCTCCAGGAAACTGTGCCTGAGGGATCCTGCACCATCGCCATGGCCAGGAAGCCGCCAGGCTCCCCTGTTGTTACAGCAAAAATCAAAAATCGGGTCGAACTCTGCAGGAGATCAAAGAACTCATTCAGAACAAATGGAGCTTTAATTAATTTTAATTTAGAACCAGTTGGACTGGTCATTGCCCTCCCATTCCCAGTCAGAGAATGTGGCCCTTAACTGCCTTTGTTCTCACCTTATATACATTTTTGGTTTCCATGGTAATAGATTGGAATGTTTAGGCCTGGCCACAGTTGTTTTTCTTGCACCATGTGACTAGGTCAGGCTCTGGCCATAATGATATATATTTTTAACAACTCAGGCAAGCAGAAGAATTCCAGGGCAAAGTCAGGACTGCAAAGTTAACTCTTTACATGCCCTCCAGGATGTTTCTCAAGACACATTTTGAGGCCTGTCTATCTTAAAATGATGAGCTAAATGTCGCCGTCCCTTTCACCGTGTCCTGGCTCGGGGTGGAGGTGGCCATGCGCTGAGGTGCTCACGCGGAGCTGAGTCAGGTAGGGTTACCACTGCGTTGGTGAATAAAAACAATAATGATGGTGGTGATAATATATCACACCCTAGTTTTCTGAGTCAAACGCTAGTTACAAGCAAACAGAAACATCCCCACTGCTTCCTGAAGAATCTGCAGACATAGGCAATGTTGGCCCTAGTCCCAGAGAGGACATCACACCCGGCCGTGGGCAGCAAGTGGCTGGTCCCCAGAGCTACTCACGAAGCTCCATGAAGGCCCTATCGGTGGCCGTGCTGGTGGGGGACTCTGGAGCCCCAGGCGGGGAGCTGAGCTGCCACCAGCGGGCAGGCACCTCTGCCGTGCATGGAGCAACATGCTGGCGGGGACAAAGCCGAGATGGCCGGTTTTAATTTTTCATTTTAATCTTAATTTTTATTTTCAAATAATTTAAAGCTCATGAAAATTTATAAGAACATAAAAATAATCACACACAGTTCACCAGATTCCTCCATTATTGAAAATTCACATTGGTTTGTGTCTGTGAGGAAGTCAAAAGCACAGCACCTCTTACTCCTAAATACTTCATAAAGTAAATCCTGAACAGTGAATCACATGGCTTTACATAACCATAGTACAGACATTATTTTGAGGAATCAGGTCTATTTAGGTCACTCCATCAAAATAGCAAAATAAGTTTGTTTTCTTCTATGAATTCATATTATTAATACTATGGCATAGAGATTACAAAAATTAAGATTTAAAGAAAAAATAGCCTTTTTATTTTACATACATAGTGATGACCATTTCTTTCTAAGGTGACTACCTTTTAAAATCTGTAAATGCCTGCAGTCATGACTCATGTCCTTTTAAAATATATTTATGAATGTCACACCAGAATAAGTTTGAGGTGCTACCAGTGCTCCTTGATCTGCCCAGGCTTCCATAATAAAATGTTGCAGACCAGCAGACACATCTCCCTCACAGTGCTGGAGTCTAGAAATCGCAGATCCAGTGGTGCCCAGTGTGCCACCTGCTTGCAGTGTCCTCCCTGGCAGGGTGACTCAGCCTCTTAGGACAGCAGAACGCTCTGGGCTTGGAGCCCAGCCCAAAACCTCACTAACCTAACTTGTCTCCTGGCAGCCTCTCTGACACCAGTTACATTTGGCAGCAGATGCCAACTTGTGAACGCAGGGGACTGCACCTTGGTGCCCCCCGGGGCTCTGAGGAGGCCCTGATGTGGAAAGGACAATGGCACTGCCGGAAGCTGCCTCCTGGGTCACCACAGCCAGGATGACTGGAGAACCTTCCTTTCTGAAACTTCCCTTGGCTCCATGCAGAAAACGACACATTGACCCTTTTCTTCAGAAGTATTAGTATTTTATAACCAAAAAAACCAAACAGTCCCCAGCATAACGCAAGTGTTTTTTGGGATTTCCATCCATAGGTTTTCTCTGTGGTATATCTGGATTGATGATTTTTCTGCTAAGAGTATGGAAAGAGTTTAGCTCATCACATTCTGTTTGTTCCATGTATGTTTACAAACATAAAATGACATCGTAGTGTTTAAGTTGCTGCTGTATACTTAAATTTTCCCTTACAGAGTTTTTCTTACACTATCAGACAAGATTTCGAGTAGATAAGTTATTTCAGTTCACCTAAGTGATTTGGCAGGAAACCATTCTAACCATAGAAACAAAATAGAATCATCATTTTAAAATTAAGAATTTCTCTAAATTGCAAATCTGAAATACTAAACTATTTTAGCTAGTAGGACTCTTTAAGAATTATTCACTTGCCAAGGTGCGGTGGTGCATGCCTGTAATCACAGTAGTTGGAAGGTTCGCAGTGAGTTTGAAGCCAACCTGAGCTACGAAGTGAGTTCAAGGCCAGCCTGAATTGTATGAGACCCTGCTTCAAAAAGACCAAAAAGACCAAAAAAACAAACAAAGAAACAAACAAAAAACTACTCACTTAATCTGCAAAGAAACATTTCTTGTTGCTATAAATTTTGTTTCTTTCCACAAAAGTACAGATACAAGTTTAACCACATCCACAAATCCATGAAGTCACCCTGTAGGGTCATGAACAAACATTCAGACTCCCGAGCATCCACACACAGCCTTGGGTGTGTTGATATGATTTCATTTCTTGAAATGTGTGTCAAACGTGGATATGGTTCCCATTACTTAGGATAAACTACTCCCAGTTCTGTGGGTTTGCCTTTTTTGTTTCTCTACTGTATATTTATTTAATCATGTACTTTATAACTTTCAATATTGTGGCATTTTTAGGGTATAGCAATATGCTGTATTCCTGTGATCCATATACAGTTATATTTAGAATGATATGTTATGCTTGAGTTAGAAAAATAATTTGACACATCTACTACCAATAACACATGTTCCGTGGATATCATGTCTGCCAAAAATATTTCCATTTACACACTGCTAGCTTTTGTGCATAATTACTTACTTGTTCATCTCAGGACAGAATGTCAGCTGGTACTGTGTAATATAAAATAATCTCATCAGGTGCATAATGAATTTCTATTATCTAAGAGTTGTTTATATTTGATAGCATTTCCCTTCTTAGAGAAAATGTGCAGTGAAAGAAACGTTGCAGGCCTCCTTAGCGCCACCTTTTGGGAAGCATGGTGTGTTCGGAGTTTTCTGGGGTTTGTTGGTAAACTCAATGAGGTGAGGAAGTGTGGTTTCTTAGCTCATGGATCTCGCAGGGCACTGTACACATTGAAAGGTAATCAGTTAAAAAGGTAGAATAGGGTTACACTCATGATGGCTTTAGAGGTTAGAGACAAGTGAGGTTTCCACAGACCAAAAAGTAGCATGTATGCCAAGGACCCAAGACCACAAGGATGACAAGAAGAGGTTGTTGCTGTCTGAGAAATAGAGAGCAGTGCAGATTGGGATGGATGGAGAGGCGGTAGCGTGGCACAGGAGGGCCTCTCCGGGCTGAGCTCCTTTGAGTGAGTAACAAGTGCCTGGAGCTCTAAATGCTGTGTGATCCGTGCAAATCCATAAATGGTGCACGACGATTATAACAGAAAAAATGGGCAAAGGACAAGAAGAGTCAATTTGTAGGAGAAAAAATGTAAATGGTCCACATTTGTATTAAAGGCCATTCAACTTTACTAATAAGCAATGAGATGCAGACTTTAAAGTAAAACGCTGACCAATTTTTACATCAGTTGTCAAACATGTTTCAAGTCATTAGGGTAAATGAAAAGCCATCCTCGTCTGTCTTCTTTTAAGAACAGGAATTGGTACAATTTGGGAGGAAGGCAGTTTATAGCATGAACCATTACTCTTTGAAGATGCATACCAGTTAATCAATACCACTTAAAATTTCTTCTAAAGGAATTTTCAGATGCAGTGCAGATTTATAGGTAAAGGTGATCATCAGAGAATTATATATTACTGTGAAAAATGTAGATGCTACCTAAATTTCTAATAACAATGATAGGAATAAGTGACGGTACTTTGAATAAATATTGTTTAGTCACTTGATTCAGTATTTCTTAGCCATGAAAGCCTGTGTTTTCAGGCAAAGTTTAATCACATGGAAAAATCATAAAATAACTGACACATTAAAACTCAAATTTATTTAAAATACTTAGAGATTTTCCTTGTTTGATGACCAAGTTCTGTTCCTGCAACTAGGCTGATAAGTGAATTGGTTGCTAAGTGAAGAAATGTGTCCAGAACGATACACAGAACAGAAACATGGTCATAGGAAACTCCAACTTGATGACTTCACTTTTATTTGCCTGTTACATGCAGTTCTGTAATGTATAACAGAACATAAAAGTCCCATCCTCTACCGTACTATGCACTACACTCGGCAGAAATCACAGCACTGTACAAGCAAGGTGTGCACTATCAAAACCAGACAGTGAGGCGCTATAAACAAAATGTACAGCCCCGTACATAGAAAGATAGGTCATAAGGCAGATTGTAAGTCCAAACAGTCTTCAAGCAAGGTCATTAAATGAGGAATATCTGTATATGTTGAAAGCTGGATAAGAAGGATTAGCAATTACTATTATGGGTAGTAAAATATTGAGTTCCTTACATTTTTAAAAAATCTTCAGTTTTTCAGATTTCGTGCAGTGAAATTATTTTTTATAAAAGTTATGTTCAACTTTCATTTATTCTGACAATCTATTGAAACAGAACAAATAAGAGAAATAGGACAAAGTCCAAAGACAGAGTTTTATATGTCAGTAAATATAAATGTTACTCACAGACCAGCTGTTGAGATGATGCTGAATAAAGACGTGTGTGTGTGTGTGTGTGTTTGCATGCTGAAAGCTAAAAAAAAGTGGCCATTGGAGAGAAATGTATTTTATCAACAAAAATTCAGGGGCTGGGGATCTAGCTCAGCAGCACAAATGCCTGCCTGGCAAGTGCAAGGTCCTGAGTTCAATTTCCAACACCAAAAAAAAAAAATTCAGAAATTAGATACATTTTCAAAAATCATTCTCTAATTTTCTATAGAAGGAGAAACCAGACATGCCAAGATCAGAGGAAATGAACAAAAAGTTTAGAGTGCAGGGGGCTGGCTAGCAATAGGCATGGTCAGCAACAAAAATCTGAACTCAGATCTGTGTGGGTGTAGACCCAGTGTGTGTTGTCACATGTGGCCGCTTCGCCCAGCACATGGTACATTTCAGTGCAGGACAGTTATTTAAATCCTACAGTAAACAGCCTCGGTGGGTGGGACATGAGTAAATGCTGAATGTGTATTTCCTCAATCATTTAACAGATACCGAAGGAGCAACTGCTGTAGGCCAGACAGTGGAGTTCTAGAGTACAGAATAACAAAATATCTTCTCCTGTAGAACTCACTTTCTGATGAATAAGAGGCCAACCATAGGAAAAGAACAGCTTCTGTGTTATGGAGGAAAGTAGATCCGGAAGGGTTGAGGGGCCAAGGCAAGCCATGCTTTTTTGTTTTTTTAAGTAGTACTCAGGGTTGATCCCAGGGCCTTTGCACTGAGCTACGTACCCTGCCTTTTTAAAATTTCTTGTTTTGAGACAGGATCTCACTAAGTAAGCTACTTGGGCTGGACTCCTCCTGCCTCAGCTTCCAGGAATGCTAGGATTACAGGTCTGCACTGCCAGAACCAGCCAGCACCTTAGTTTTAGTGCATGGTTTCAGTAGGAAGGAAGGAAGTCCAAACATGGGAGCAACAAGCCGAAGCATGCAGTGGTGGAAGGAGTGGGTGCGACTGTACTTCCAGTGCTGCTCAGAAAAGGACGAGAGCAGAGGGCTAAGGGTACTTAGTCTCAACAATTAATTCATTATTTTTAGAGCCTTGGGCTCACATACACATTGACTCTAGTAACAATCGAGATAAGCAAAACCCGTCACTAAGGTGCCACATCTTTTATAAAGAAAACTTGTCCTGCTGACTTCTTTCTTATGCTTTTTCTCTGATTTATTGCAATCACTTTGAGCATATATTTGTTTCTCTTTGTAATTTTCTATCATTTTTCCTGTTTTGTTTTCTCCCTGAAAAGCCAAATCTCCCATTTGTTCTACTCTTTTCAAAATATTTGGGTTTTTTAAACATACCAACTATCTTCTTATTTTTTCCAACTAGTTGCCAAACCGCCTCTGACATGTATGGTGACATTATTTCCATAGGTCATGATGGAAATGACCTATTATTTCCAAGGTCAGTGAAGGGCACTTTGTAGAAATGCGTGCTCTCTTCGGCAGACTTTGTTTAAAGTGCTGTGTTAACAGTGTCCTGTTAAGGGTCCTGTTGAGGGTTATCAAGGGGCACAGGAGGGGAGCAATGATGGGATGGGGGACCACAGGCCTCCCGGGATAGTCCGTCCTGTCCACAGGGCTCTGACGTGCGCATGGCCTGGGAGGAAATGGATGCACCTAATCTTGGAACCAAACCGTGCTGTGTATGGAAACAGCGTTGTACAGTGCTGCTGAGCCCGTGCTTAAAGCTTCTGCCTTAGAAACGTGTATCACTTTCATTTGTGGCAAGGTTAATAATATCTGCACGTCCCCCTTCAGTGTTGGGAGATGTTAGTCTAAGTTGGGACATGCTGGCTTGTCGTTTCCAAAAGCGAATCAGTTTATCTTTGGTTTAGCCTGAAATTGCAGCAGAGCACGCACATCCTCCTGGGATCTGAATGTAAAATAACTGAAGCAGATTGAAGCTGGCAGTGACTAATGAAGTCTTGTGCAGAAGTTGGCAAGTCAGTGGGTTTTTGCGAATCGGGAGGAAGAGCAGAGCGGCCCACGCGGCTCTGAGCTGCAGGCCTGGCCTGTCCCTCCCAACCCTCTCTGTCCGGCACCATCGGGCAGGGGTGGGAATGGAAGACCGCAGCCTCCACCCTTCCTGGAGACGTGGAAATCCCAGTGTAGGGAGCTGTCACCTTACTGATCATTCCCAGCCAGCTTCCTTGTTTAATGAGCCGTTCTAGCTGCCTAAAGGTATTCTACATAACAATAATTTTAATCAGTCACATAAAATTTATGAAGCTGGGTAAAAATTAGCATGAATTAGGAGAGCAGTGATGCGTCTTTGGTAACTCCGTCCTCACCCTGGCAGGGAGTCCCAGTCACGGCTGTGCACCTCTGTGACCCCCTTGCACATCTCCAAGCCTCTGTGTGCACGAGAGTGGCTCTGCTGTGCATTTTTGTTTGTGGTCCATATTTACATATTTCCACACCCTTTATACATCTACACCTTTACTTCTGAAAACACTGGAGTAACTTCTTCGGTTCTTTCTTGAAAAGTCTTACTGTTGCATCTATTTATTTTCCACCTTAAGATGATTTCAGAGACCCACAGGACAGTGCTGTACTCACTAGACCCGCAAATGCAGTCTGCTTGGTGCACTGGAAGTGTGTTTCAAAGAAAATCGGCGCGCTGTCTCTCTTTCTCTTCGGTTCATCTCTTATGGCCCATGCCCACACAGAGCAGCAAGATTTGTGTTTTCCAGCTCATTAAACTGACAGCAGAAATTAGTTTGTGGTATTAAAAACTAAAAAGTTAAATTACAGCTACATGTGTCCTTTATGCAATGGGGCGTGTGGAAGATGTTTGATTTTAATGTTTGCTATAATGGAGAATTTAAATTACAATGTTTGTCAAATCTCTAATCTTTGTTGCAGAGCGGAATATTAATTACGCTTTTAACTATGAGAGGTAAATAAAATGAGCATCCAGCTCACGCCCAGGGGTAAATTGCAGATTACTGACAATGTGACATAATGCTCTAAATGTCAGTTTTGTCAAACAAATTTAGAGGAACGGTTAAACTATTAGCTTCCTGTTGTTCCCGGGCCTTTCTTGCAGCCAGCCATGGTTCTGAGCAGCAGGGACCCTGTGCCTTGCGGGCGACAGAGGGAGCTGCACTGAAGGGCAGGGTGGGTAAGTGAGGACCCAGCGCCAGACACACTCAGTCAGCTCAGACCCACACAGCAACTTCTGCAAGTGGCTCTGCATACACAGCAGGGTAAGGCTCGCGCTTGGTGGGGGACACAGGGACCCTTGCAGAGGGCTCTGCAATGCTCAGTGAATGAAAAAATACCGAATTCCGTCCTTTGTGTCTGTGCTTTGCTGTTTCTGTGCACGAAGCATCACCTGCCCTGGAATTCTCCTCATGCCTGGCGGGTGCAAAGTGCCTGTGCCTCTCCAGAGACTAAGTTCCATTTGGTTGCTGTAGCTACCGTTTCAGGCACGTACTGTGGAAAGAGGGGCCACTGGTTATCCAAAGTGGGGGAGCTGGCAATACAGCTCAGTGGAATAAGCGCCTGCCTGACAAGCTCAAGGTCCTCAGTTTGATCCCCAGTATGGCCAAAGAAAAGTGGAGGAGATGCGAAGCTCCCTGTGTGTACCGGCAGCCAGGACCTCCTCCTTGAGGGGCCCAGGGTGTGGAGGAAGCTGCGGGCTTCTCCCCACCAGGGCCCAGCCCCCAGCAGCAGACCTCACCCTGGCTTCCAGAAGGCCCCATTTCTGTCCTCAGTATTTATAGTTTCTCATCTTTTGCTGCCTGCTTCCTAATGCACTGCGGAGGTGACATAGCATGACCACTGGGTTATGAACAAGATCAGCAACACTCCGCGTGAAATCATTAAGGGAACAGTGAGAACTGAAGGGGAGGACAGACGTGAAAGGTGAGAGAGAGAATGAAAAGTAAGACTGGGAAAGTACAGAAATGGTGAAGGATTTCAGAAACTTCACTCATTTCACTGGTTGTGAATTTATGTCCTTCAAAGGGCGCACAAGCTTGCTTTTCTGGGTGTGCAGACATTACATGATGCAAGCCATTTGTCAAAATTCTTTTATGTAACCAGAGCAGTCGTTAGACAGTCTGCTCTTCGACACACACACATACACAGACACGCCTCGCAAAGGGACTTACTTAGGCTGGCCCAGACTAACCTCAAACTCCCACTGACCCTCCCGCCTCAGCCTCCCAAGTGCTAAGATGATAGGTGTATACTACCATATCCAGGTTTGCTGCTTGAAAGGGGTTGATTTGGGCTTTGTGCATGTATTAGCAGGCTGGGACATCAGGACACACGCCCTCTGTGGACCTGTCTTGTTTGGAACCAGTTGTCAAGAAGAAAGCAATAAAAAATAAAATGTGTGGTAGACAAGTCCATTAAGTGAGCACAGTTTTTCAAGTTCAGAAAGCTGTAGTTTCTCCTGACTCACGATCTGCTCATAAAAGGGCTCGGAGCCAAGACTCAACCTCTTAGGTATCTGTTTTGACACCTAAGATGATAAGTGCTGGGTCACTTTTTAATTAGGCTATTTTCTCTGATCATGCCTCGAATTACCTGTCCTGTGATGCCTTTGGTGTCTAATGCTTCTTTGAATTAAATGTAAGTGTTTGTGTGCTGATGGGTGCTGTTGAACACTGCATCTCTTTTATTGTCATTAATGAGAGCCATGGAGACAGGAGGGCTGTGCATCAGCTTACCCTGCCAAACCCTCAGACTGTAGGATCCAGATGAGCAAAGTGAGAATGAGCAGGTGCAGTAAGAGTCAAGTGGTTGCTCTTGAAACACAAGGCATTTGGCAGATCTTAGACCTGAACTTTTTTCTTCTGCTTTTCCCCCACTGAGCTATTACAGATGAGCAGGTGTTTATTTTGCCGACTACAACTGGAGGGATTTGTCATGGAAGAGCAGGCTAGGAATGGACGTGAAGAAAGGCATTATCCAAATTATCTGCAGTTCATTCCCCATTCTCTGCTCGCTGGCGCTTTGTGGAGTACACAGGTGTTCTCATCGCTGTGGCATTTTCCTTTGCCTTTCTCTCCAAGTCACTGAGCTTCCCAGAGGCCAGGCCTGCCCTCTCCACCTGTACCCCAAGTGCCTGTGCCACTCAGGACCCACGGGGTGAGGAATTCAGACATACCCTGGGAATGCCCAGACTCCTGAGGAAAAGAAAAATACAGTGTTGTTATGTTAGCTTTTCATCACTGTAGCAAAACACCTGACATAAACAGCTTGCATGGAGGAAGATTCGTGCTGGCTCGGAATTTCAGAGCCTTCAGTCCACAGTCTGCTGGGCCCATTGCTTTTGGGCCTGGGAGAGGCAAAACATCGTGTTGAGGGGACACGGCAGAGCCAAGCTAAGATGCCCACCTTGTGGCAGCAAGGAAGCAGAGAGAGCAAGACAGGAGGTGGCTAGGGATGAGACAAAGTCTCCGAGGGTACCCCAGGCCCCACTCCCTTCAGTGAGACCCTACTTCGTAAGTTTCTGTAACTACCCAGTATGTCATGAACTATAAATCCATCAGTGGATTAATCCACTCATGAAGTCAGAGCCTCATAGTCCATCACCTCCCACGGGTGCTACCTCTGAAGATGGCGGCATGGATACCAAGTCTTCCGCACTGGAGCTGAAGCATCTGCTGAGGAAGGCTTCTGTCTCCTTTTTCTTCTTGTCTGTGAAGTCCTTACCAATATCTGTGCCTCACAAGCATTTTCATGTGAGTGTCATAATCACAAAGCAGGTGACGTCCTCTCCCCTTGATTCATATGAGGAAACCAAGACTGAAGAAGGTTTTAGTGTCTTTTATCCAGAAGCCAAAATGGCAAGATACAGGGCAGGGTTTCTCCAGCCAGTGCTATGCACTCAGAGAAATATGTTTTTTTCTGGAGGGGGATGAGGAGGGGCTAACAGAAGTGGAAGATTAGAGGAGATTAGAGGAAGTGGAAAATCCGTTTCCCCCAAATACAGTTCCTGCCATGTTGTCCTCTGCTCCGCTGCCTGTGTGCAAATGACGTCTGGCTTCTCAGCTCGGCTGCAGGACTTCCCCGGGGATGAAGCCAGGCTTTCCCTGCAGACCACTCATACCTTCTCTGTTTTTCTAAAACGTTGATTAATCAACTATGAAGAACCTGAAAATCTGTACAGCCATAGGACAGTACTTTCAAGAGCTGATTGGAGACTTCAAGTTAGTGGCCTCAAGTTGGATAATTTAGCAAAAGCCTTTCAACTCTTTTCTTCTTACTATAAATCACTCTCAAGTATACAGATATTTTCCAAAGAACTGTTTTTGTTCTCACCACATCATGAGCCGAATAAAAAGCTGAGCCTCCCAGTCACACGGGGCAGACAAGCCCCTAGCGCAGTACACAGCGCAGCTCCAGAGTCTTGTGATGGAAGAAATTTGCGTCTCACTGAGGAGGATTTGAGCTCCTTTTTGCTGTCCTCTCCCCACGGGAGTCTTTAACTGCTCAGAGTGTTCGTGGTGGCATTTCACACAGCACAGGAACTGTGGGCGATGGAGCAGTATGCGCCCGCCATTTAATGAGGAAGGGACGCTGTAAAAATTAAGCACAGCAGCAAACAGAAGGTGCACTTTCAAATACCACCTAGCACTTGTCCCACGCCCACGCTGATGGAGGGGCAGAGCGCCATCCCGTGGCCAAGAACGGGTCACTTCGTTTGAATTGCTTGGTTTGAGGAGAGAGTGGCGCGGTATTTCTCTTTGCTTCATTCAGAAACGGGAAGAAAGCACACCGCGTGCCGGGTGCACCTCCCCTGAACACTGCCAGGCCTGTTTGCCAGGCAGCTCCCAGATAAGCAGATGGCTGCTTTAATGATGAAATCTAATTTTTCTAAAATGCTAATGAGTGAGAGAAAGATAATTTGAAAGTCTGCCGTACGTTGCAGGAAATGTCTTTTGCGTCTGTACCATTTGCTCCTAAGAATCATGTCACTATCACCTAGATAGCTCTGCTTTTCTCATTTAAACCATGTGACTCTACTCACAAGAAAGGAGAAAGACAGTCAACGAGCAAAAGGAGAACCCTCGTTCAGGTCAAAACACTCAGTTCAAACTAAATCTATCTTAATCTTGTTCACAAACCAGACTTAGAGTTACCTTTTGAGCTATGCATTTGAACAGTCTCGTCAGTGACTCCTGATGGAATTCATAGCTCTCTGCAAATTTCCACTGAAACACAAAAAGCAGTTTCCTCCCTGAAGTTGGTCCTGAATGTGGTCATGGTCAAAATGGAGTGGAGAAAATGAATGGAAGTAATACAGACCCGGATTTTTGTTTGTTTGAGATCCTGTGGCATCTCTAACCCTAGGCAAGTCACCTACCCGTTCATGTGTGACCCATTTTTGTAAAGTGGAAGGCGGTGGTCTATCCCTGTCCTGTTTCTTTGTTGAATAAACCACTCACCCTACAGTTTCCCCCATCATGAACTTGGCTGGTACACTTGGGTGGTGTCCTTTTAGCTGTGTATTCTGTGAACTGGGGGTCCAACCACAGGTTTCATCAGATTCCAGTGTCTTACACTGTTGGGAGCTTTCATAGGTGATGTTTTCCTTGTGGCAGGAAGCAAAGAATGCTGAGATTCATGAGTGGGTTGAAGCTGTGCCAACCTAATCAATCCATTATGAGTTTCCACCCTGGCCTTCCACTTAATATATTTTTAAGCTACTAGTGGTGATTACCTAGGCCCATTATTTTATTAGAGGTTTCAAAGTGGCGACATCCTAATTCTGTCATCCATCTGTGTTTATTAAGTGTCATTAACTACTCAACTGTTTGGTTGCCCTGAGATGTGGTTCATTTAGGAAACTCAAGATAACATTCAAAGTTCCCTTTTATTTACCAGTTTCGTGATGAAATAATGGTGATACCAGGCTTTATAAGATTGCTGATTGTGTCCTTATGAACTTGGAGACTTTAATGGATGTGATGTGTTGTATATTTTATAGGAATTAGTTTTAAATGTTCAGAATGCCTGCCGTCAACTAACAGGAGACACGTCAAATCGACTTGTGTTCTTTTGACATAGCTCTTCAACTTTAGAGAGCTTCAGGTACAACAGAATGTCCTCATTTCGCCGTGTGCTTTGTCTGCCTATAACTGAAGTCGGCCGTTTCTCCAGGAAACGCTGGTATCTTCACATGGAAGACGGTAGTTAAAAACCATAGTCTGGCTGCAGGGGTGACCTTTGGCCCGAGTCAGCCCTTGCTTCTAGAGAGCTGTGCCAACCACTTTCTGCAGCTTCAACATGTGGTCTGCTTGGCCATCTGCTCTCTGACCTGCCAGCTCCAACTCATCCCCTTTGCTGTGTTCACTAGGGGAAAAAAGCGCAGTAGTGTGGCGTGAAATCCAAGACAACATCTTCATTCCCTCTGAGAGTGGGACACCCACTCTCATGTGACTGATAAAATTCAACACATCAAAATTTTAAACCTCAGTGTATCCAAACACATTATGAACAGAGCTTCAAACAATCTACAGATTAGGAGAAAATGTTTCTAGTATTCATATTTCAAAGTGGCTGAAGTGGAAAGAATATGTAGACATTGATAAAAGACAACCCAATAAAGAGTGCGTAATATGGGCAACTACAGAATAGGAATGTATTCCATAATACAAGAGGCATGTGTTGGTTAAGAGGAGCAACATGTCTAAGTTCTTCTGTGTCACTCAGAATCAGGTATCTGCAAATCAACAATTATAAGATGCCATTTTTCACCTATCAAATTGGCAAATGCTTTCGTGAGTTGCTGGTGTTGGTGAATGCGTAGGCAAACACATCAGCTCTGCCAACATAGGTGCTACTACAGCAGTACTTTTGAGACCTCATTTTAATTTTGGAAGAGGCAATATCTTGAGTTTCTCAGCATTCTCATCAGTCCCCTACCTCTCCAATCTGTGCACAGGAAACGGGTAGTAGTGCAGAGCCAGGTGGTTTGCTGTTCGTACCTATATTAACAATGGAAACCTTTTGCTGCCAGCAAACCCACGTACTGAAATTAGTTTGCTGTCAGGCTGCTACTGGTAGTAAAGAGAAATTCACAACTTCAAAATCAGAGACAAAGACCTTTAAGTGTGCTTTTTCTGTTTCTGGAAGGGAGATGGTATTTTTAATAACAATCATATAGGATAAGTTAACGAGCAAATGTAGGACTGTGTGAGGGGGCTAGAAGAGCTGAGAGAGGAATAGGCGTCTTAGAAAGGCCAAGTAGCCAGCTCGTTCCCTGGCTGACCGAGGAACGTTCATAGGTAATAAAATATTAAAACTCTGAATAATGATTTTATGCGGTTGAATTAGTTTCCCACTGCTGCTGTAAGAAATTACTGCAAACTTGGTGCTTTAAAACAGTACAATGATCAGATTGTTCTTGAGATCAGAAGCATGAAACTGGGGGCTGGGGATATAGCTCAGTGGAATAAGTGCTTGCCTAGCAAGCGCAGGGTCCTGAGTTCGATCCCCGGTACCACAAAAAAAAAAAAA